>RJWH01009269.1:0-23951 GCA_004363575.1 Solenodon paradoxus | reverse complement strand
ACCACTACAGCAGTGATCCAAGCAACAGCAGAAAGAAGGAACTGGTGTCACTTTGAGCTTCTTGGGTGACCCACTGACCTTGTGAGGCCCATCATCATGGTGGAATGGACAGGCCAGCACTCCAGCCTGGCTCAGAGTGACTGTTCACAAAACCGCACCATGGGCTCATCTCTGTAGCCCTCCCTCTTCCGTCCCCATGACGGCCACACCCATCGTGAGCAGTGGAGGCCTTGAGCAGAGGGGCGTGGGTGCAGCGCGCATGGGCAGAAGAGGGCTGGCTTTGCCCCTGGAAACCCTGGTCTGACACTGCCGACCAGCACGCGCCACCTTGGGAACCAGTGTTCCCTGGCCGTGTTGGCGACGTCACTCAGTCAGAGGTGGTCTTACTAAATCCCACCTTAAGTGCCAGGCAGAATGCGGAGATTACAGGAACCAGGCCATCCCCAGCCATCCCCACAGGCGTCCTCCCAGAGGAGCCAGCGGTCCATGGGGGAGGCAGGGAAGGCTACATACTGAGCAATAATCCGTTGTTCCTTGGAGCCATTTTGCTATAATATGTAAAAATTCTTTTTTAAGCCCCTTTCCAAAAGAAAACAAAAGCAGTAGAGAAAGTCAGCCCTTCCTGCTCCCTGAGAATCCTTCGCCTGTAGAGAGCATGGCCGCCCCAGCTTCTCGAGGTGGACGTGCACTAGGACATTTCACAGACGCTTCCAGGGCGGCTCTGAAGAACATGAAATCCTCCCCCAGGTCAGCAGGGCCCAGGAGTTATTGGACAGTGACGTCGAGACTCAGGAGGGAGGAGGAGCCTCCCCAAATACAACAATAAACAGACACGGATTCCAAAATGGCACCGACAAGCAAATCCAGGGTGACTCGCCATTATTCCTCACGGAGCACAGGTGACGTGGACAGAGGGGAAGGGTAAGCTGGTGGAATGAAAGCTAAGAAATGTGTTACATGTTTTCCCGTGGAAAGAAGAATTTGTACTAGAATGTTTCTGGTGTCTTATCCAGAGTGCCCGGAAGTGACCTCAGCACCCTGGAGACGGCACTGCCCATGGAGTGATTCCACCTGTGTCTGTGGCCCCGTGCTCTCTGGAGTCGTCGCACCCACAGAGCTCTATCCAATGCCCCTGGTTACTTTATGGACTCTTCTCAGATCTTTTCATGACCTTCCAAATGGAAGCACATTTGTTTCAAGAGGCTGGGGACGTCCTCTGAGGATCTCTGAGGACAGGGAAAATGGAGAGTGAGGAGGGTTACGGAGTTCTTCAGAGGGCCCCAAAGAAGGGAGGAAAACATCCAACTCCCTATCCTCAGGGGTGTTGCGAAGTCAAGGAGAAAAGTAAAGTTCCAGTCACATCTCTCCCTCTGGAAGCATGGACGTGCATGCCCGGGGCGGCCAGGCTGCTGTGGCCACAGAGCACTAATGCCCCCGGGGACTCGGGCACCCAGCTGCAAGCCGGCTGGCCTCTCGGCTGGCCAACTGTGGAATAATGGTTTGTTCCTAACCCCGCATTTCAAGAGAGATGCCTCCAAACACAGCTCTAGACGGAAGAGCCCTGGCCTCCTGGATGGGTCGTCAACATGTCTCATGAGGAAATACAGGGCACCCAGAGGTGAGGCTTGGCTTGACTTGTCCGAAGACTTCCCGGCCACCTGACAGATGCCCGAAATATGTCTGCAGTGGTGGAAAATGGAAGAGAAGCACTTGGCTGGGAGAACAGAGCCCATTCAACGTTTGGGGGAGCAGACGACAGATTTTCTGAAGCGAGTCTGAAGTGGGAGGGTTCCTGGGGTCACAGCCAGTCCTCGTTGATGGTGGAAAAGCTGAGGAGACACCACCGAAGATGGGTGAGGGGAATGTTTCCACGGAGTTGGATATCTGAGCAAGGAAAAGTCTAGGATTTGGTGTCCAGTTGGACCCGCGTGCAGGTTCCAGCTCTGTTTTTATCAGATTTAGGGAAACTTTTCTTGGACCGTCAGTTTCCTCAGTGGTGTAATGGGTTTAATAATCTCTAGCCTGGTGCGCCCTGGAGGAGTGGTGGTTGAGTCCACTGCCTCCCACCAAGCATAGTCCACATACATCCCAAGGACCCAGGTTCACGTCCCCAGACCAGGGCAACAATCCAGAAGAACAGCAAACATAATCAATCTCTAGCCCAATGGGTTATTTTGCACATAAAGAGGCGTTGATTAACGTGCTAGAAATGCTCCATTCACCATTGGTGCCCCTGCCACCGTCCTGTCATTACCTGAGCTTGAGAAACTGAATGGGGAGGAAAAGTGCATCGTTTCCTCAGAGTCCTTCAGCTCTCTGATGCTGTCATTGCTGTGGGTCCCCTCCCATCACATTCCTGGAACCTTCTCCCTAATTCCCTGAGCACTGAGCATTTTCTGGTTCAGCACCACGCTGGATATTTCTAGAAGATGGCCTAGATTCCTTCGTCTTTGCACTCTCCTCCCATAATCAGAAACAATCCTTTCTGTACCCCAGTTCCTGGCAACCCTACGTTCTAAGGTGATGACTGGCTATTCTGGGAAATATGATATGTTACATGTAGTACGTTCCTGCGAGAGTCGTTTTTCCCTTCACATTTTCCTCCTCTAGGACGTGACTTTGCCACTGAGTTACGTCAGTCAGCACTCTGAAAGGTCGTAAGAGCAGATCTGGGGCTTCTGTGAATCCATTGGTTTTTTGAGCGAGGTTGTGATGGTGGCCACGTGGTGGAATGCAGAGCCATCTCGTGACTGGCTGGCTGCAGGGTATTGAGGTGTATTCGCTCATGGACTTTTTCGAAAGCCTGAGAAGTCACTCTGACCCCTGTCTTTCTCCCACCAAGAAAAGAGCAGAGCTACGTGCAGAGGTGCTGGAAGGACGTGTGTGTGGGAGACTTCGTGGAGATACGGTGCAACGAGATCATCCCGGCAGACATCCTCCTCCTCTTTTCCTCGGACCCCAGCGGGCTCTGCCATCTGGAAACTGCCAACTTGGATGGCGAGACCAACCTCAAGCAGAGGCGTGTCGTGAAGGGCTTCTCCCAGCAGGTAGGCTCTTCCTATGTTCTTCAGTGGGGAGATTGACGGGCAAGCCAGCCCTCCAGGAAAAGTAGACTTAATCAGTGAGAGGGTGGCCTTCCTTCCCTGAGTTCTTTTAACTTTTTCGTCACTGTCATCATCATCACCATCGTCATTTCTGAGTGTACCTGTCTCCCCAGAACACACTTTGAGAAACTCTGCTGTGTATCCTTAAATCCTTCCTTCAAAGGCACTTGGCCTTTCACAGGAAAGCCATAAAGGCAGCTGGTAGGCCATTGACTAATGAGCCTTTTTAAAGTCACCTTTGGAAATAGTATGGAAATAATGATTGAACGTGTCCTAAGTTGATATCCTGGCTGATGTTTTCTCTGTTGGAGACACACTGAAGGAATGGCGGCCCAGAGAATGGTGTTGGGGATGAGAGTTTGCCTTCCTGGGAGGAGTGGAATAGTCAAATTTAGCTTTGAAGTCAACAGCCTTGGACATCATGGAGAAATCATTGTTGGTTCGTGGTGAGGAGTCCAGGAGTGGTTTACAGAGCCGGGTTCAAAACGCAGCCCCAGTGTTTATTAGCTGCCTCACCTTAGACATGTTACCCTCTCACATCTCCAGTCCTCCACCTGGAAATAGGGACAAAGATAGTACCCTCTCCATAGGGTGATCTTGACGCAGATGAGGGGGAGCTGAGACACACTGGTGAGATGCAGGGTCCATCCAGAAAGAATTCGTGGAGAGAGCCATTTGGTCAGGATCACACAGCAAATTTCTTTAAAGCAGAAACAGCGAGTTGAAGCTCCCTATGGGCCGGGAAAGTCACATTAAGGGGATGCACACGTGTGTGTGTGTGTGTAACCACCGAGCTGCCTGCCTCTCACTCGGGCAGCACAGATTCATGAATATATATGACAGGTGGGGGTTTCTTCCTTTGTGGGTGTGTCCAGGTTACCTGGAGTAAAAAGGGCATGAATCTCTAGGGTGTGTCTCAGACCCAAGTTGCTAGGTGGGGTCCTAGCCCTTTGGGGTGTTTGCTCTTAGAATGTCGGGTTTTACCCGACATAATTTTCTGCTCATGCATCTGCATACTGCCCTATGGAATTTAAGCTACGCCATCCCCGCATCAGTCTGAAGGCTAAGTGATATGCACATGAATTTCTTAGAATGAAGATAGGCATATAGTTAGAGACCAGTAAATAATTGGGGTAAATACCAGTGGTGTGTGTAGACAGTATGAGGTGATTGCTTGAAATTAGATGAGAAAATCCAATTTTCCAAATACAACTCCCCTTGTAAGTATTGATTTTTAATCACATACCTTTCTTTTACACAGAGGAAAGACTACAGTTCTGTCACTTTTCTGCACCCTGCCAGCTATTGGCTGGGAGAAATTAGCTGAGTCAGGATTTAGGAGAAAGAAGGCAAATGCTTCCATCCTCACAGATTCACAAGAGCTAGAGTTCAGTTATCTAGACTGAAAATTCTCCACAGGTGCATCTCCCAAAGCATCTGGGGAATAGCTGCCATAAAACCCTTTTAGTAAGATTGATTCAGTCCTCAGAAGACTGTTTCCTCTTCCTTACAATGGGAAGAATAATTTTGCTCTGAGATTCCTTGAAGTTAAGGAAAGAAAAGAACTGAACGCAGGGTTTGGTGCTGAGGAGATACACAATCAATTGGCTGGCTACCACGCGGGGAAAAGAAGCCTCCCAACCACGTGGCCGCCATCTTGCTTTTTATTGCTGAAATGGTGGCGCAGTCTCCACTCAGTCTCGTGACTCTACTGAGCCAGTCACTGTGCTAGGGCCTGGTGTCTAGATTTTCTCTTTTTTGCTTGTTTCTACAACATTCCCCTAATCACCCTAAGATTTACAAACAGGTAGGACCTGGGCTAAGTCCCCCTAGTCATTCTAAACACACAAGAACAAGCTATTTCTGAGCCTGCCCTCTCTAGTAGAGGCTATAAAATGTTTTTAACCATAATCCACAATAAGAAATGCACATGACACCCACCCCCCACACATGCTCACAAAAGTATGGATACGTATGTGTGTGTGTATGTGTGTGTGTACCTGCCACTTCAGCCTCACCACATGCAAATCACTCTTAGACTCTCTTCTATTTCATTTTTGGAAAGTTCTAGAAGCAGTGAAACTTGCATTTGCTTACAAATCTCCCCTGCAACCTCCCGCCTCAACCTCCTCATCACAGTTCTCAGTCCTTTTATTCTCTCAGGAGCTTATTTCGATGTTGCTGAGTTCTGAGTTGCCACTTTTGTTTTTGTGTTTGGCAGCAACTCCCAAGCTATTTCTTGTATCTTAATTAGTCAGATAGTTTGGGATTTGACTAGAGCGAAGAGGCAGATGAAAGGGTCATTTATACTCCGGGGCTAGAGACCAGTCAATTTAATAACATCTCTCAGACTCTAACCCTGAATTCTCACAGGATAGTTGGCATGAGTTAAAAAAAAAAAAAAAAAAAAGCAACTAAATTCATTTGTGAAGTGGTGATTTATTTGAGTTTAATGTTTTCCAGAGTTCACTATGCTATTTCAAATCTTAATTCTCCCTCACACCTTGCTCAAGTTGTTTGTGCATTTCTATATAATGATAGCAGTCGTGATGATGACAATGATAAGATACTTGTATTAAGTCCTTTTCAGATCTTATTTATCTTCACAAAAAACAAAGAGGTAGGTTATTGTCATCTTCATTAGACACATGAGGAAACTGAGACAGAGAGGTCAAGTCATTTGGCCCAAGCCAGGAAGCAGAATTCAAAGCTGCGTTTGTCCAGTGTCAGCTCTTGAGCTTTGATCAGCCCTCTGACCCTGTGACTGTTACCTTGAATTTACCCAGAGAATCTTAAAAGTACCCGTTTATCATCTTCAGCATTCTTTCCACGTAGAAGTAGAAGTGGCAGGAAAAAGCAAACTGAATTAGCTCCCTGGGCAAGAGGAATTTTGGTGACTCTTTGCTGCCTCGCTTCTCCCTCATGTCTTTATGCAGAAAGACTTCTGACTATGGGTAGAATGCTCCTCTGATCAACTCTGTACTGTCGTGATTCTCCAATGCGTTGAAGGAAGATGTTGATGAGTTTCAAGGAGAGTAAACCGTGCAGGGTCAAATAAGATCACAAGGGAATAGGGTGCACGTTTTTAAATTCCAGTGATCTTTGAACAACTCAAGGATCAGGATGCCAATCCCTGTGACAGGTTGACAATCCAAGAGAGTTAATTCTCCATATCCAAGAATTCAACCAACCGACATCCCCGGTTGTTTGACGCCATGAAGGCAGAACCTGTAGACAGAAAAAAAAAAAAAACACATACAAGGAGACCCACACAGTTCAAACCAGAGCTGTGCAGGTGGCAGATGTTTTAGTGAGTTCCGAAGAGGAGAAGGGAAGGCACAGGTAGGGTGAGTTTCTAAAATTGAGCCAACAAACATATCCGAAGAGGTGGATCATAATGGAGGGATTTACCCCAACGCGTCCGGGTGTTTAGGGCATACCAGAGTCTCCGCAGGGACAAGTCTGCAGAAAATACCTGCGTCCTTCCCCATCACACTGCTAGATTATGATCCCCCAGGACAGAGTAACGGGCTGAATGGACACATTTTAAATGGCCCCCAGATGACCTGGACATGAAATATTACCATCTCCTTGAAAACAGGAGATGTGCCACCTTAAGCACTTCCAAAGGGCACCTGGTGGGCATAACGAAATGACCGTGTGTGTGCTCCTTCCATCGCATAATTTCTTTCAGCCCTTGCCGCCACCCTGTGGGGTGCACATTTCTGTGCTTCTACAGAGAAATCTCTGAGCTACAGAACAGGCAGTGTGTCATAGCAGGTGACAAACACCTGCAAATATGGTTTGTTTGGAAGTGTGGTATCTTAAAAAGCAATCATTTCTGTTAACTTATTTTGCTCTAAATCCCTATTAATCATGAGACCTTCACCTTGCCAAAAAGGTTTTACTAACCACATGTATTTCTAGAAACTTCCCATCCCACACGTATACCCACTCATTTTTCCTGTATCGTGACTGATGAGATGACTTGATTCTGCTAATTTGAAGTCAATAAGACAAACCTTGTCCCTGCTCCCCTAGAACAGCATTTCTCAAGAGAGCATCTGGAAAAGCCTAGCTCAATAGCTGGCTCCTGATAACCAAGGCCCATGGTCAAAGCCCACTGGGAGACTCGTGTCCTGCAGACCCCTCTTAGTTCCAGGGTATATAGTAAGGTCCCAGAATCAACAGGCCTGTTAAGTTTTCTTTAACCCTGAGCTTCTCAAACATATTTCATCTCAGAGCCATTTTTTTCAGCAGCGTGAATGTTAGCAATCCTGTGGAAATGTTGGGGAGACATTGACCTGCATCATAGACACACATGCTCTCATCCAGTGAGGAGTGACCGAGAAGGTGACACTCCTTGGGCATTCAGCACTTCCCTCTCCCTCTCCCGTCCAGGTGCAAATGAAATTATAAACAGGGAAGACCTTCTCTAACATCTTTCTCTTGTGCCCCACATGTTATTCTGAAGACTGCCAAAGAGTTGGTTTCAAATTCCTTGTCAGCAGGAACTCAGACCACTGATTTTTTAATGGAGACTTTGACCATGGCATGCTGTCTTAGAATGCACGCATTTTTGACGTGTTTTTAAAATATGTGTTCCCACATCCCATTGCTGGTCAAAGGGAAGAAGGGAAGGAATGGCGCCTTAGAGTGATGCTGGGTTCTGCTGAGCAGAACCAAAGGACCTCATTCTTGAATCAGGGTGTCCGTTTTTCGCTTGGTGACATTCTGATATCTGGAGCTAATGGAGAAGTGTCTCCAAGAGGGGCACTGGGGATTTCCCACCTGTAAATGGGTGTACACCAGTCACTATGGTACCTGGAGCAGCCAGTAAGTCAGAAAGGAATTCTTGCCATGAGTATTTCAGATCCAGCTGTTCTGCTGATCTGTTATCCACATCACAGAAGCCTGAGTCCTCGGGAAGCATGTCACACCGATTGCCCGCACCAACCAGAAATCTGCTCCATCAAATACAGTGCATGAACAAGGCAACTCCCCCTCATGAGAGCTTGTCTGAAGAGTGGAAGCACGGGCCCTGCCCCAGACAGAGCATTACCTGCAACGTTCTTGGACCCCTAGGTGATTCAGTGCACCTTAAAATAAGAAAGCTGTGGCCTGGGACATCACCGATTCACGTAATAATTGAGTTTATTACCCACGAGAAAGATTCTTAATGGGCTCTCCTTTCGATTAGTTTGCTTTCCACGGGTGCTTAGTGCTTTTAAGCCACTTGCTCGAGAGAGATACGGGCTGCGACTAAGTCTAATGGGAAACTGCACAGACAGTTACTAACACTTCCACAAACCACTGACTCCTTTTAGGAAGGAGAGAAGAAATCTTCCTTTTCCAGTATTTGCTGGGCATGCAAAATCTGAGCCTTCTGTGCCATCACCACCAGATTTGAAGATTGAATTTAGTCTTCGCTTTAAATAAGAATCAAAATATTTGCCCCCTTGAAGTAGGGGACCCAGACAAGGAATCCACAGATAGTTCCCCCCTCAGCCTGCAGCTCAATCGGTGGGCTTTTGGGCTGTCACAGGCAGAAAGAACTCTGACCCGCCTGGAAGGTGACTCCGGGCTGCTGACTCTCACTGATTATCATTCTCAGAAACCAGGGCTTGCCTAATGCATATGCCAGGAAGGAAACTCGGCAGTGGGAGCATAAAGAACATTGGCTTCTACCTTTTATTCGAACTAGTAAGCTGGAAAACGAAAGCAAGACTTCAAACAGTATTCTTCTCAGGTTGCTGCGTGGCGCCTAGCTAGCTGGGCAGGGTGCGTGTCAGCGTGTGCAGACGGGTCGTCCCCCCGGCTGAGGGTCTTCCTTCAGGTCCCCTAACCCGAGGTCCCCTAGAAATAGACAGTGTGAGTTGCAAGAAGGTTGGTGGTCCTTGATGCAACTCTTTTGCAGGTGTCCCTGCCTCATTGTAAATCGATGCACCCTGTGTTTGAAGAAAGAGCGTAGCTGATTTCTCTTTCTTCAGTTCATAGAATCTTTCTGGAGTATTTCCCACTAACCATGCAGGAGTTTCTAAGTCGGCGGAGACTGACTTCCTGTCCTCAAGAACCATTGGGTCCCTGTTTTGTAAATATAAAAAGGCTTTACAACCATCTAAAAATGTTGAGAACTCTCAACTTCTTCCCAAAGCCTCCTCCCTGCCTGCATTATATAGAAAAGAAACAAAAAAAAAACTGCTACGAATTTGGTGGCCTTTTTACATGGATTTGTCCTTTACTGACCTCAAGAAGTCCTGTAGAAATTGGAAAGCCATGTATGGGTGACAGCATTTTGTTGCATATGGAAATTCACAGACAAGTTATAATGTTTACGCAGCCGCCTGGCTTGTAGAAACTGCTGAGTATTTGACAATTAAGTCCATCAGGCATGACAGGCTCCAAGCAAGTGATACGGATATTAAGAACTAGATTCAAAAGAGAGAGAGATGGCTGTGGTCTGGATGGACACACAGCTCCTTCAGAGGTGCAGCCCTTGAGCTTGGCAACGAAAGTTTACGGGACTTGTCACTGGAAAACATCAAGGAAAGCATGGAAAAGACCCAAAGATGTGTTCCGGGGGCTGATCAGCGGTACGTGCTGGCGTCCAGCGACAAGCCTGGGCTCTCCTGATCTCTGGAATCGTGTCCAGCTTACTTCGTGTGAGCAGCATTCAGCTTCCTGTCCAATGAAACGGAACCAACCTGTCCCGAATATACAGTATATTCGCTGGAGACTGGGAAGTTCGAATAAGACCACAGCATTCTGTGAGCTCTGCTTGTACCCAGTAAATGAATGTCACTGTTTTTTCAAGGTCCAGACATGCACCATGCCGCTAAGTAGGCCTCTGTGGATGAGGATGCTTGGCTGGCCAGCACCAGAAGTGATTGGCTGCCTGCAGCCCAGCAGAATGATGGCACGACTGTGGTCGCGGGTCACGTGGACGGAGAAAAGCACACAGTAGGTCTCATAGGACAAGGGCACGGAATGCGCTTGCTCCGAAGGGAACTTCATGCGGGAGGAAAGGACTTGTCCCCAGCTGTTTGTCTTCCTCCCTTGAGCTGTTCCCCTTAAGTTAGAGTCCCGCAGTCCAGTGAGCAGGGCCATCAAGGTGATTGGAGGGGGCGGTGGTGCGTCCCCAACACGAAGTTCAAGGGCTGTTAACACAGCAAGAGTAGAATGGAAGGTGGGGAGCCTGAAAGCCACGATCCCCTAGCAACAAAGATGATTCTTGTATTTATTTATCATACTGATTGATCATCTTGGAATTCCTTTGTGAATAATAGTAGGAAATAGCCCACAAAAGTGTTTGACGGAGACATAGGCCGTGTGGGGTGACTGGTGTAAGAAAGGAGCCATTCTTGTTGGCTGGGGCAAAAACATCTGAAGGGATTTGTGGGGGCTTCCTAGAGAGGGGCCTCCAAAGATCTTCAGTGTTGAAGAACTATATAAAAGAACAATCCTCCAAAGAATGTCCTCTATCCAGGCAATTGAATGTCATAGCTGCTACCCCTGGGAGGAACCCTGTTTAAGATGCAAATGGCCTTAAAGAGGTGACGCTCTGCTTATTTGTTGTAGTGATTTTATCTATTTTACTAGATACTGAATTCCCTTTTTTTTTTTTTATCATCAATCCCATTTTTCTATAATCTCAAGACAGTATCTGGATTTCAAGGAAACACCATGCTTTTGTAATAGCTTCCGTTGTATGGATTCGGTGCACAAATCTCTCCTTATAAGTCATAGGACTCCCCAGGCCTGAAAACCCTACCCGTTTTTGTCCAGTTGGAAAGAAAAACTCCTGTCATATCCTCCCCTGGGCAGCTTCCTCTCACATTACCATTGAGTTTCTTCCAGAGAAATTCCCAGTACTGCCCCCCAGGGAATGTCTGGCAATGTCTGCAAACACTTTCGGTTGTCACAAAGGAGAGGGAGAAGGAAGGGTGCCATTGTCATCAAGGTGGCCAAGGCCAGGCATGCTGCTAACTCGTCCAGCAGTTGTCCCACCACGAATGTCAGGCGAGCCAAGGTTGGGATCCCCTGGGCCTGAAAATGCCTCGACCTGACAGCCAGTCATGTGTCTGCAGATACCACAAAAACCGCTGCAAGTAGCCATGGGCTCTAAGCCACACCTTTTATAAAAATGTAGAATCAATTAAATAAAACCATTGGATAGCGGTCAAAGGTCAGCATGATAAGATTCCAGAATTTACTTTCAATTCTTTATTTGCACTGTGAAGAGGGCTGAGCGTGATAATGATTTCTAGGCAGTTGGGGTTGCGTAGATATTTTTATTTAGGCAAGATTGACATACATGCATTTCAGGGACACAACATCATAATTCAATAATGCTATATATGACAATAGGATTTCCACAATGTGTCTAGTTAAACTATTATCACACAGTTTCCAGCTTTTCTGCTCGTGATGAGGACAGTTAAGATCGACTCACAGCAACTTTCAAATATGCGGCAGAGGATTTTTAACTGCAGTCAGCCTGCCGCGCGTGGCATCCCCAGGCCTTACTCGCTTCGTGACAGGAGGTGTGACCCCCTGACCCCCCTCGCCCATGTATCCCGCCCACCCCACCCTGCCTCTGACAACCACTTGCCCCTTCTCTGTATCTGCGAGTTCAGTGGGGGGATGTTTTGTTTTTGTTTTTGAGTTCCCACATATATGAACTCATGTAGTTTTTCTGTTGCTCAGTCAGGGGAAGTGGAAAAAGGACTTAGAAAAGGAAACAGAGGGCCCACAAGAGATGGTATAAGCCGATCTCTCCTTTTTGCATCAAAATTGCAGCAGTAAGAGCTGGAGGCCTGTCTCTCTGCTCCGCTGCTGTTCTTGGGGAAACCCTCGTCCTTTGCTTACAGAACAGGGGCGATGGCAGGCGCGACCTGCTAGTTGCCGTGAGAGCTGAAGGAATCACATGGGTAAATCGAGCGGCCGGCTCTTGGTGCTGAAGCAGCGCTGCGGCAAAAACGGCAGGAGGAGGAAGAGAAGACGACGATGACAGTGGTATCAAAAAGACGACGGTGATGGCGACTGATGGTTGCCTTTGGGTCCACAGTCAGTTACCGTGACAGGCTCAGAGGGCATCTCAGGGTCAGTGGGTCTGCTCTCTGGAAGGGTTTATCCGCCCCTGACACTCGTGACCTCCAGGCCTTTTTGCCCTTTTCAGCGGAACTTTCCTTAAGAACAGTGCCTTTGGTGTCTGTCCCCTGTGGCGCCAGGGCCCCAGCGCAGGCCATGTGAAACCTCAGGCCCTGGTTCAGACCCGGGCTGGGGGAAGGAAGCATTAAAAAAAATTTTGTTTTGATTTTTTAAAGAGCAGTGCCATAGATAAAGAGATGGGCCAGAGGGCTGTGGCCACAAGCGAAGCAAAGCTGTGAGGGCATGAATCAAAGGGCATCAGACTCTCCTGAACACAGCTGAGATAAGGACCCTGACAGATTGGGAGGCCTTAGCCACCCCCACCCTCCTGACTCTTGGGTGTTCTAGCATCTTCCTTGGAGCAGCTGCTGCTTAGATGCACTGGGGCCTGAGGGCTTGTCTTTGGAGGCTGCAGGCCACATGCGAGGGGAAGGGGGCGCCCAGGGCCCAGCGGCCAGAAAGGACAAGGTCACCTCCCCATGAAGAGAGGAAGCCAGGGAGAGCACCACGGTCAGCGCCCGAAGAAAAGAGGGACGAGGAAGGTCACCGACCACCCCACTGAGGGATGAGAGAGGCAAATTTCACCTTTGCCAGGACCCCTGGGGGACAGGCAGCAGGGACTCCTGCAGCAGGAACCCAAGCGACCCCCGTCACTCACGTGTGGAGTGAGTTTGGGGGTCGAAGGCAGCCACGAGCTGGCGCTGTGGGTCTGGAGCAGCCGCAACTTGCTCAGGAGTCTGGAAGCAGCTGACGACGGTGGCGTGATTTGTCGCCGTCTCAGAGCTCAGCAAGTGTTTGTCCCTGAAAGAATCAATACCTGGAGTGAAAGGGGCTGTATTTTTAGAAATTCTGGATGGGCAATTGATTTCAAGTGAGGCGGGGTGTATATTTATGTCAGTGACCCCCACCCACCCGAGGCCCAGTGCACAGTGTATTTTCGCAGAGTCAGAAAATGCTGGCATTTCCTCTCATCAGTCTCCCCCTTTGAACAGCTGTACTTTGGAGCGTTCGAGGTTAAATTCATTCCCAGTGTGAAGTTTCCACCAAGAAACCATTTCCAGTAGCACGATCTCCTGTTTGCACAGCATGTGACACCTTCCAAAACTGTTCCATGGAGATTCTACTTTTTTTTAATATTTACTGAAGTAACTGATTTACACATTCGTATAAGCCCATATGCCTAGATTCACTATTAGTTACATGTCTGACAAACACCCTGCCCACCCCCAGGTGACCGAGAGTCCTCCCCCACTGTCCATGGGACCCGCCAGCTCTTGCCCCTCTCTTCCCCTTCCCTGCTGCTCACCTCACTTCTAACGTCAATGGCCAGGTTTTTGTTTAGTCTCTTCTTTGCCTCGCTTCTTTGTCTTCCACATGTGAGTGAGATCATCTGGTATCTGCCTCCTCCTCCTGACTGGTCTCACTGCGTGTCGTCTCCAGTTCCATCCATGTTGTCATGAATGACAGGATTTCATCTTTTTGAAGGCTGTATAGAATCCCACCGTACGTAAGGACCACACTTTCTGTTTTCATTCATCTGATGATGGGCACTGATCAGTTTCCAGTTCCTGGCTTTCGTGACTAGGGCCGCCGTGAACATGGGGGTGCACACATCACTGCAAATTACTGTTTTGTACTTTGGAGATAAATACCCAAGGTGGAATGAGGGGATCATATGGGAGTTCCGTTTTCAGTTTGTCGAGTCTCTGTACTGCTTCCCCTATATTTGCCCCAACTTGCACTCCCTCCAACCATGTGCAAGGCTTCGCGCTTCTCCGCATCCTCGCCAGCATGCACGACTTCCAGGCTTATGGAGAACAGCCAGTCTCGCAGGCGCGAGGTGATGCCTCGTTGCTAGATTTGCACTTTGCAGACAGTCTGTCTTCCGAGCCACATACCAGAGGAGCGGGGAGGTGGTGTCAGTCCCAGCTTACCGATGCCACCGGCTCAGCGCTGAGCCCAGAACCAGCAGGTGGGGGTCAGAAAGCAAGACCTTCATTCACCCACTTGTGGCCTCTGCCACGGCGGACTAGGCCAGATGCTACAGTCTCTGTGCTCAGAAAGAGAGGACGTCGAGACTGGAGAAGGGTTTCAAGTACTTTGCTACAAGAATGCTCCCCAGGAGGCGGTGTGCTAAAATCTGCAGTCAGACCTGGGTCCAGCGCCTGTCCTGGGATGGTCAAGGGCAGCCCCGCAGCCTTGCAGCCCGCCCGCCCAGGACTTTCCATCTTGAAAGTGGGATCCTCGTTCCTACTTCCTAGAAGAGATGCAAGGTTGAAGACAGTATGTGCAGAGTTCTCACACAGCATCCGGCAGAAATGAATCCAGTAAATACTACTTTCTTTGGTTTTCTTTGTGACTGTTTTTGCAGCATTTTTACAATAACAGGACAAGCAGAAGTAATGTGAATGTTCAATGGCGAAATGATTAGAAGGGATATGGCGGCATTCGTGCAGAGGGTTTCTATCCAGGTGTCAATGAAGAGGTAGGGCAATCACATGTAGAAATGTCCAAGAGAGAATATGAAATCTCGTTTTTGAAATGTGTGTGTGTGCATGATTAATGTGCATTTTAAACCCTAGGAATATTAACTGATTCTCTGTACGTGGTGTGATGTGTTTATTAAAGAGGAAGGAAGCAGGCAGGAATAAAGGCAAGCACGCAGCAGCAGGAAGCAAAGGAGAGAAGGAAGGAGCATTTTATTTCATCAGTTGTTCATTTTAGTTGTTCCCCCCCCCCCGCCCCCGTCCCCGGCTCCAGGCCACAAACCCAGGTCCCTGGGAGTCATGTGGACTATGCCCAAGTCGTGGGCTTAACACCTGAGCCACCAGGGTGTCCTGGTGGTGGGATTCATATCCTCTCCTTTTTGATCATTGATTTCTGTGTTTCCCAACATGCTAGCCACTAGCCACATGGATCTTCTTAACTCGATCGTAATTAAAAAGTAAACCTTAAGTTAGTTTCCAGTAACTTGATTACAATGAAATAGAATTTTAAAATCGGTCCTACTACCACATCTCATTAGCCACGTGTGATTCCATTTTAGAGGGCAGCCCAGGAATTTCCCACCACTGAAGCAATTCTAGTTGCTAGTCTAGCTCCCATCGAGACTCAACCCAGGTGCGCCAGGGAAATGTGGTCAGAAATGCGGTCGGGAGGAGACCTTCCTCTGTGGTGCGTCCAACTTTTTACTTGTATCAACTTTCTCCTCCTTAAGGAGGATTTATTTGCCCTTTTCCTCTAACAACTATCTCGGTCTGACAAAGCAGATTGCCTAATGGGTGTGGTTCTAGCCATGATGAACTCTCCCAAGCCCCTGTTAAAACCAAGTTCCTCTGACTTAATCTCCCTCTCATTCAAGGAGGGGCACTTCCAGCCAGAACATTTCTGCAACACCATAGTGTGCGAGAAACCCAACAACCATCTCAACAGATTCAAGGGATACATGTAAGTACCTGGTGCCGGGGGCTGCTGATCGGGGTCCCGTCTGCAGCTGTAAAACATTCTTTCTTGCACTGGTCATCACCTCAGCTGCCAGATCCTAAGGAAGTGTGTTTCCTGGTATCATAAAGAAGTGCCAGAGAAACCGAAATAAGTTGGGAGCATTTTTTTTTTTTTTTCTGAAATAGCATCAAAACCCAGGACCACGCTGTGAAGCAATGAAAATCTGTTTTTTGAAAAAGCCCATAAGTAAAGAACAGGGATTTGGGAGTTTGACAAACCTGGGCTTGAAACCCTATTCTTGCACTTCTCTGCTGTGTGACCCTGGTTAAATGAATTCGCCTCTCAGGGCCTTGCTTCCCTATGTGTAAAAATCATCATGTCTACGTGGCTTATTTTTTCCTGTGAATTAACTTACCATATGCAGAAAGCCCTTAGCACATTAACTGACGTAGTCAACACTCATTGAATGACGAATGACAGATGCTGCTGTTATAGTTATTCCTCCTCCTCCTCTTCCTCCTCCTATTGCTGCTGCTCCTCTTCCTCTTCCTCCTCTTCCTCCTCTTCCTTTTCTTCCTTCTCTTCCTCCTCCTCTTCCTCATTCTCTTCCTCTTCCTCCTCCTCCACCTCCTCTTCCTTCTCCTCATCCTTCTCCTCCTCCTCCTCCTCCAATTTCAGCCATTTGGGGACCACCTCTCTCATTTGGATCATGCAAATAAAACAGTTATACTTTACCACAGTTTAAATTGGCTTCTTTTTTCTTCATTGATTTCAAAAGGACAGTTTCTGTCACTGCCCCTGTGGCAAACCAGCCATGCTTGCCACCTGTGGAAAGTAAGAGTAAAATTAATAGTAAGAAATTAAAAATCATTGTTGACTCCTAACAATTGCCTGCTGATGGCTAGTCTCCCCATGTGGAAAGTAAGATAAACACATGCCAGAAAAGGGTGAAGGAAATTCAGAGTCATCTCCTTCTGAGATTCGGGTCTGCACATGGAAACTCTGAAGCGATTCGGGGTGAGCTGATGCGTGCTCTTTGGGAAGCCAAGGGCAGTGAGGGTCACCAGAGGGTCGGTGTCTGCCGCTAGGCCCCTGAGTCCTAGGATGTCCCTGGTACGAGGTATGTGGCCTAGAAAACATCTCTGAGCATCTTTTTCTCAACTAAGAAAATGGCCTTCCTCGCTTCTCTGCACTCTGAAGAGTCAACTAAAATAAGGAAACTTAGTTTGTAAGCAGCGTGAGACAGGTCATCTTCACAGCCTCTTGGGTGGCTCATGACACCACCTCCTGACTCCATTCTGCCACTGACTCGTCCTGGGAATGTGCCTCAGTTTTCCTATTTGGAACACGGGCATGATACTGGTCAACTGGTAGGTGGTGGTGAGCTCAGCACATTAGACACAGAAGGTGATGTGCAATGATGCCCACGTGAGACCTGGCTGACGCTGAGGCGATGCAATTTCAATACACTTTAGAAAGAGTGTTTGGAGGAGTGAGTGGGTGAGTCCCGAGAGCACACTTACATGCAGCCCTATCACAGCGGGATAGAAAAATGAGAGGAGAAAACCCTGGCAGAGCAGATTCTCATTTTTATTCTCCCCAGTGTTGGGGGCAAATTCTCCTGGAAGCCCCTGGAACTCCCCAAGGAAAGTCGTCAGGACAGAACCAGGGCCAGATCCCCGGTGGTAACCGGTGTTAGCCGGCCGTGGAGGTTTCTAGTGGGAGGGGGGATCTCCCTGAGGTGCCGCTGGAAGGCGTGGGAGAGGGCCACCCCGTGGCTTGGCTGGTTTTACCAGCTGTGGAGCAGGAGGCAGTGGCTCTGGGGGGACCTGGGCTGGAAGGTGTGCATGCACACAGTCCTGTTAGGGTCCCTGAAACCATGTGGAATGTGAGCCCGGCGCTGCAGCTTTTCCTTCTGCCTCCCAGTGTCCATGCCTCTGTCTCTTGGAGCAGCTCACCCCTCTCCTGGCCCCCACCAGGCCTCCCAGGCACGAGGAGGCCCTGCCCTCCAACGTAGATATGAGATTCCAAGTGAACATGGCTCTTCTAGAAAAGAGTGAGGAGAGGGATGGGATCTGGGGCA
Organism: Solenodon paradoxus; assembly: GCA_004363575.1. Classification (NCBI taxonomy): domain Eukaryota; kingdom Metazoa; phylum Chordata; class Mammalia; order Eulipotyphla; family Solenodontidae; genus Solenodon; species Solenodon paradoxus. The sequence goes on along the minus strand of RJWH01009269.1, from coordinate 6,170 downwards.
GCAGGAAGAGGCCACCCAACTATGCCCTGTCTTTCCTCCTCCCCAGGGAGCACCCGGACCAGACCAGGACCGGCTTCGGCAGCGAGAGCCTCCTGCTGCGAGGCTGCACCATCAGGAACACCGAGGTGGCCGTGGGAATTGTCATCTACGCAGGTCATTGTCACCCTTCCCTTTTCTCCCCACCACCAAGTCCGTCTTCAGCCCACGGGACTCACGGGTCTAAGGGTCGGGGTCCTAGGGCCCCCACTGCTCACCGAACAAACCCAGTCTGGGTCACAGCAGCTCACTGGGACCCCAGATTCCAGTTGCGGTCACACCTCTGAAGTAGACAGGGACAGGATTCCCACACATCCACCTCGTGGTTCTGCGATGTTCACTAAAGGTGGAAGGAAGAGGGTGTTCCTGAGTCTAAGGAATCATCAAACCAAATCCCCACACTGGACAGCTTCATCTTTTTGATAAAATTGTGCCTCTGTGTCCTCCTGTCGGCAATAGCAGAAACATTTCAATCTGCCACATAGAAGAGGGTCCGGTAACCCAGCACTGCTCCCAGCATGCGGGCTCCGTGGGTGTCAGTCACTGCCTCGGAGGCTGTGTTTGATTGCTCTCGTAATATTCTGTAAGTAGCCTGCGTCTCCTTCCACTTTGGATGCTCACAAAGCATCTCAGGTCCTAGAGGGAGTTCTGGGAAGGCTGCATCCCAAACAGTCACTACCCAGTACCCGGCGGGGCTTAGTATCTTCCTGCTGTCACACCAGCAGCTACAGGCACTTCGCTGGAATGTCTCCATCCCTGGAAGATTCCAGAGCCCAGGGAGCTTTCCACTCACTGGGACATTTTCTGATACCTTGCTTGCTACTGATTTCGTTTGCTTTGACCTGTTTGGGTCTGAGTAAGACCTTATTTTAATTTCTTTAAGAAAGGTGCAGGCAGGAAGAAAGAGGCAGAAAAAGCATTTTATTTTATGTAGTTTTTCATCTTGGTTGCTCCCCCAGCCCTGGGTCACAAACTGAGTCCTTGGGATGGACATGGATTGCAACAGTCAGAGGCCACGGACTTAACGGTTAAACCTCCGGGGTTCACCAGAACCCCACTTTTAATGGACATAGAAAAACATGTAAACATCAGTCCACCCTCAGATTTGCAACTGTTGAAGAAAACTAAAATCTCACCAAGGTTTTCCTAATTTGGGGAGAGAGGGGAGGCAGGGTTCAGGTGGCTGCTGCCTGGGGTCCCTGGCAGGGCCGTCCAGGAAGCCAGATGAAAGTGAACTCTGCAGCACTCTGTTCCTTCCCCGCAACCCCCAAAATACACATAGGCTTAGAGCTGGCTTCTCTGCGTGGTCAGAAGTGAAGGCACTGAGTGGGGTGGAGTGGAGTGGGGCTGGTCTGGGGAGACTTCGTGACGCCTCTGGGAGGGAGGCCACTGGGCGTGGATCCGTGTCCCAGCTGCAGGCTGGCCACGCTCTCCACTTTTGGGAGGTGAATACCTGCTCCCCAGAGGCCTAAGGGTCAAATGAGACGATGTGAAAAGGGCTGAGCCCAATGCCTGGTATTATTATCTTTTGCTCAAAGATTCTGAATAAAAGTGATGCTCATTGTTCTCCTGCTCACTGTTAGCACCTCAGAAAGGGGACTCTCAGCCTTGGGGATGTTGACAGGTTGGCCCAGTTTGTTCTCCGTGGCTGGAAGCTGATCTGGATGGAGGGTTTCTAGCAGCCTCCGTGGCCTCAACCCACTAGCTGTATCCTTAGCATCACCTCCACAGGGGGTGACAATCAGAAATTTCTCGAGACATTTTGCCACCTACCCTCTGGGGACTAAAATCCCCCTGCTGGAGGACAGCTGGCCTAGCCTGATCATACTCTCTTCCTTCATAATATAAACGGATACATGAATAGCATCTCAGGGCAAAGACCAAAAACGGCGCAGGGAGCGCTTTATAGAAAGGCCACAGTCGGCTGGTGTCGCTGTGCTGGGCAGTTGGCGCACGCCTGCTGTTTCCTTTCCACTGTCAGCCCCCAAGGCCACCTGCCAAACAGCATCAGAGCCCTTCCCTGCTGGAGCCGAGGTGTTGGTCTTCTTCAGTTTTACACAGAAAGTGCGCAGCTGGCGCTTGTGAATTTGACTGCTGGGAGTACCACATGGCTGGTGAAATCTAGCAGCCCCAAAGGACAGGCTCCGTCTCGTCTCAGGACAGGCCCGGTTTGAGTCTCAGCCCTGAGCAGGGTGGCTCAGGCGGCCGGGGCTGGCAAAAGGAGAAGTGGCCGGGGCCCCGGTATCCTGGGCTCTGAGTGTGCCCTGCTATTCGTTTATTCTTCCTCTTCGGGCAGGTCCTGTCTAGCCTGGGGTCCTTAGTTTCTCAAACTGGAAAAAGGGGTGAGAGGAGATGAGTAGCTTTCCAACTTGGTTGTCCTTTCTTTTAACCAAATTTCAGGGATAATTCCAACAGCACAGTGGAGCAGCCCTGGGTTAACACTGGGGGTGAGTCTGGAACCGTAAGGTGTTTGCAAAAGCAGCATCAACCGCTTAGACCAAGAATCAAGCCTGAAAACTGCTGCCTCAAACACTTCCCTGCCACAGGGCCTTAGCATGTGCTGTTCCCAAGCCCCGCCCTTCTCTCCCAACTCTTCTCCCTACCTTCCCGTCTCCCTTAAACCTCACCTCCTCTGAGAAGCCTTCCCTGAACATATCTCTGACACCATCTCTTCTTTATTCGCCTCCTGTTTGTTTGTTTCATAGAACTTCTTGCAAGCTGTTATGTGAATGTATGTGTTGCCTTCTGTTTTCCCACTACAATTTGCGTCATCTGTCTTCATACCATACCACTCCACTCACCGGTAATAATGTCTTTGTGTGAATTAGAAAAGATTGTCCTCACTCAAGACCCCTGACAGTCATTTGCAAGAAAAATATGTCAAATAAATGTACAAATCTAGGACTACTGCACACTGAGGGGCCCCTGTGGAGGCGGGCAGGTGCAGGGTGACTGCATGTGCCCACCTCACTGCATGGCACCCAGGATTCTCCGTAAACACCCGCCAACGAGTCCTGCGACAGCTGCCCTCACCACCTCCCCGGGGCCGACAGGCCAGGGTGAAGCGGGGCATCCCTTTGTCCACTCCGATGAGATGAACTGCGGGTGTGATCCAGGGCCGGCACTGATGACACCATTTTCTCTCCAAGGCCACGAGACTAAGGCCATGCTGAACAACAGTGGCCCACGGTACAAACGCAGCAAGATCGAGCGACGCATGAACACCGACATCTTCTTCTGCATTGGACTCCTCTTCCTCATGTGCCTTGTCGGAGCTGTAGGTATGGAATGTTCTGGAAAGAGCACCACTCCAATAATCGTCTGTGTCTTAGGGCAACTGGCTTCAACTCTCTGATCCTCTGTTTCCTCAGCTCCAAAAGAGAGTTCATAAAAAATAGACTTTAGAGGATGCCAATGAGATAAAACAGCGCGTGAGAGTCTCCGGAAGGTATTGTCTCCTGCATGTCAGGGATACTGTGTAGCAGTGGTTTGTCTCGGGCAGCCTTTCTCGTCTCAGGCACTGTCTTAGGATCGGTCAGTGGGATGCCTACAGCAGAGGACAGGCTCCCCCAGCTTGGAGCCCCGCGGGCCAGCGTCCAGCTCAGCCAGTGACCCTGTCTCCTGGGGCCACAAGGCAGTGTCGGCTTCCTGTGTCTCCTGTAAAAAGCGAGCGCCGACTCAGTGGCTTTAAGCAGCTAGTTTATTCTCATGCACATCTGGAGTTTGGAGGTCCAGAAGCCATTCCAGTGCAGTAAAAGCCAGGTGTCGCCAGGGCTGGCTCCTTCTGGAAACTCGGGGGAGAAATTTGTCCCTTGTCTTTTTCAGCTCCGTGGTTGACATTTTTTTCCCTCCATCTTCCAAGCACGTTCTCCAGTCTCTGCTCCCTTTTCCTTCCCCTCCTTCCTAGTGGGGGTTCCCCTCGCTGTTGAAAGTAGAATGTCCCTACTTAATAGGTTATTGGGGGTCTGAGAATGGTAACAATGTGCCAGACAAAGGAATAATAGTAACAGTCCAAGGCCCCCCCAAATAACCCAGCAAAGAGGAACATTCTATGTTCCAGTGGTGGGGCAGGCGGGGCTGTCATCTCCCTCAACACCCATTTTATAAGGAAGTTGGTTATTGCATCATTGAGCCTCTTGACTGATCTAGAATATTCCTCCCACTTCAAATCCTTAATCACATCTGCACCTAAAATGGTCCAGGGATAAGGCTGTGGACAGTGTGGAGCCATGACCTGGCTGCCTACAGGAGTGTGGGCGCATGGAGCAAAGGCGGGTCCCTAGGAAAGTCAGCTTCGAGAGCAGATTCCCAAGTGCAGTCAGGGGTCCCCCAGAAGTGGGGGTGGGGGCAGGGCCAGGCAGGGAGCCGTGGTGTGTTGGGGGGTCATCCTTAGTCCCGGGGACAGAATGACCAAAACACAGGGAGGAAGGAAACCATTTTACACTGAGGAGCAGTTGACCATCCGTCTGGGCAAGAGTGAGGCTAAGAATGGAAAAGAGACTAACCTGAGCCAAATTCTCCACGCAGGGGTGAAGCCCCGTGGGAGGTATGGACACACATCATTGCTTGAGCCATTTAGCTGGTCCTCCGAGTACAGGCAGGGGTCCCTGCGCTGACACCCCCACAGCATCCTTGAAGGACCTGAGAAGGTGCTGCCAGTTTCCCAACAGGTGTTTCAGGGAAGCGCCGGCTGGAAAGGGCACTGGAGATGGCCTCATGGCAGCGCCAGAGAATGGGTGTTAACGATTAAAGGGTCGGGCAGGAAGAAAGACTCAGCAGATCCCCAGTCAGCGTGGCAGGTTGCCCAGATGCCAAATGGAGAGGGCCCTGGGGAGGGCGGAGTTCTGTTCTGCTGGAGAGTGAGGACTGTTTCCCAGGTTGGTGCCTACTGAATGCTCCCTGCAGGAGATGAAAGTTCTCCCCTGGGCATCTGTTTGGAAATTCATTATCGTGTTCATTTGATGGTATAAGGGCGATTTTTCTTTTTGCTTTGTTCTTCTTTAGTCATCAGCCGACATGCATCAGGCTCTAGGACCCCTCAAGGCCGCCTCCCCCAGGCAGCCTTCTCAGGTTTCTCCCACAGTCTCCAAGATCCCTACAGGCCAGTAGCCCCTCTGTGCCAGGTATTCGGCCCCTAGCCATTGGCTGTAGGATATAGCCTTCAAATAATCTCCCGTCTATTAGACGCCTTTCTTTCTGCCACTGAGGAAGACATTTGGCCAAATCTGCTGGGCAAAGAAGCATCTTAGGGGCAGGGCAGCACTTCCTCTGCCTTTCACTGCCTGCAGCCCTGCCTGGGACGGAGCACTGTGCACATGGATGCCTGTGTTCTCTCACTGCTGGCGAAGGCATTAGTGCTGATGACGGATGAGGACCGGGAGGCTCAGAGAGCATTTTCCTGGGTGCTGAGAATGCACTTATCTTCTCCTTCCTCTGGTGATGGGCCTTGTTATTGCGAGGTTCTCCCAAAGATTTGGGGGACTTGGGAATTCGGTTTGGGAGTGTGCAAAGGAGTGACCCAGAGAAATGCTTCAAATATCCAAGAGTATGTTTTGGAACTCCCCAAGTGGGCTGGCTCAGTAAAGGAGTAAACTAGCCCCGCAGAAGGACTCTTGGCTATTTATAAGGGTGTGGGGGTAATTGAGGCAGGATTCCCGCGATGGCCCTGCCGAGAGTAGTGAGGCGAAGAGTCTGTTTAGAAATTCATTAAGATGTTAGTACAGACACTAGTCAAAACATGAGGATCCTTATCAGAAGAGACTAAGCAGAGTGCCTAGGACCCCCGGAAGCTGACAGAAGGCCAGTGGAGATTCTCTCTGCAATGCCACACACAATATGGAGTTACCCATGCCTTTCTGGGGGGCCTTGTCCTGTCGGGGATTCTCCCTTGCAGACAAGGAAACAGGAGACGCATCCGGAGATGTCACTGTGGTCCCTCAACTTAAGGATCAGAACTGGGACCAAGTCCTTCTTGAATTAATAAATGTTGGGTAGAGGGCAGGAGGGAGAGATATGGGGGAGGGAGGAGTGGGTGAGCAGAGAGGGAGGCAGGAGAAGGGAAGGGAGAGGGGAGAGGCAGGAGGGAGGAGGGAGGAGTGAGGAGTGGGTGAGCAGAAAGGGAGGAAGGAGAAGGG
>RJWH01009268.1:0-23952 GCA_004363575.1 Solenodon paradoxus | reverse complement strand
CTTTGTTTTGTATCAGTAGAGAGGGGCAGCCTTTTACTAAAGAAAAGTATTCACCGTTTCTACTTGGTAGCTCAATCTCTGCTTGTTAAATAAGTTGTTTCTTTTATCTCAGATCTGAGAGAAAAATGAGGAGGAAAAAATACTGTGAAATTTGATCCTTATCCATTTTTAGGTACTAGACTGTCTTTCATTTTAGTTTTAGCATTCTACTACTGCTAATGGACTTCTGTAATTTAAATCAAGATAAAGAATACATTCTGATACTGTGATTTTTAAATGTATAAAAATCACTCTTGGCATATATATATATATATATATATATATATATAAAATGTGTGCTTATCTGTGGTGTCTATATATAGTTTTAATATCTTCATCTGCTGTTAAGAACATATAGCAGGTCCTGAAATAACATTATTTTGTTCAATGTTAAGTTAGAAAAGTGATTAAAAAAACAACCCTGGAGACTTAGAAGGAAACGACATTATTCAAGGACCTGCTTCCTTTATATGCTGTTTCACTTGAAGTCAAAATTTCCTCGAACCTCTCAATGGCATGAAGTGTTTTCATTCATGTAGTGCTCTGAAAATTATCCATCTTTTGTTACTCACAAGAATTTGAGCCCTTTTTTAAAGTCTTCTTTCAAAGATCATTTTTCTGGCCATTTTCTCAATTCTCTGGGCCTCTGTTATAAATTTTACTTTTCTTACTAAGAAGAATAGCTATATATTTGGGTAAAGGTAGAAATCTTTCTTCAACAGTATAAAAGGACTTCATATTTTGCAAGTTTAGAATTCCCTAAAGAAGCATTTTTCAAGCCAAGTTCATCATGGCATTAATGTTCTGGATGATGTTAATAGCTTCCTTGAAGAAGTAGGTCTGAGGTCAGTAAGATAGGAAAAACAGTAGGTTAGAAAGATAAGCAAGTTTGCTTCCTGTTGGAATACTTGGACTCTTTAATACCTTGAGACTCAAAAAGAATAGTCAGTAGCTCTTCTCCATAGTTATATGATTGTGAAAGCCTTTTTCAGGCAATACCAATTAATTTCTCATTAAACTTACCATGGAACACAGTCTGGGAATCTTTGCTCTAAAGTGGAATTCGCCAAATGATCTAATGACAAGAGCTTTCTGCTGGAGATGGTAAGAACATGATCCAACTGAAAATAATGAGTATTTATTAGGCAAGAGGCTCAACCAGTTCTTTCTTTCCTGCGGTTTTCAGTCCTCACTCTCACCCTCACCCCAACTGTCCCCTTGTAATGTGAAATTTCCTAACTGGAGGGAAGCTTAGAATCTATATGAGTTGTTTTCAAACTATTCATTAGTGAATCCCGAAATCAGTTTAATGACTTGTAACCAACAATTTTTAATGGAATGAAATAGAACAGATTAGAAAATATCAGAGTACATTTCACAAGCAAGGTTAAGTATTGTTTTGACACTTTGGTTTCAGTTAAGTATGTGAGTATGTGCATACGCATGCGCATGCTTTGTCACACAATAAAATATTTTCTTTCTGTGGGTCGAAGTCAAAGTTCAAGACACTAAACTCCTCCAGCCCTTCCCTGATGTTGCAAATGACAGAATTGCTCCAGAAAGAGCCAGTGACACAATCAAGGTCACACTTACAGTTATAATAGATTTGGGGCTAGAACCAATTTTGGGACTTTAAAGTGACACCTCACACCGCCTTACCATTAAGTACAAACACCCAGGTCAATGACCCAGTCCATCTAATGTTCCTCCTCTCCGAGCCATACTAAGTTCATTTCCAGAGTCTGCAGTTTTCTTTTGACATTTCTTGGACAAGTGTCATTGCACCAGTGGTATGAGATCTTGGTTAAGAATATAAGCTCTTCAACTAGACTGTATTCAAATATTGGCTCAGATACTTAATCGCTTTAGCCTTCATCTGTAAAATGGAGATAGAAGTATGGAGATAATATATTCCATCAGTTTTAAGATACATTTCCCACATGTTTTAACAGCTCAGAAATCATTTGAATTCAATGAAATATGATGTTGTTTTATCCTAGAATTATACTAAAGGTTCACTAGTTAAAATATATAAGATTCTTAAAGCATTGCCTAGCACATAGTGCTATACAAGTGCTAGCTTTTAGCTCTAGCGTTAGTATCATTACTGTCTCCTTGATGATGCAGCTTACTCTCTGCCTGTTAGAGTCAAACTGGACATGAAAATACTGTTCATTCCTTAGACTGAATTCTTGCTGTAAATATTTTCTCTTCTTTGCAAAAAAAAAAAAAAAAAAGATTTTCGTGGATCTAATCCGAAAGTCCTGTGTTTTGCACATGGTAAGAGCTCAATAGTTGTTTGTGTAACTAAGGATTAGATGAATCATCAATGAGTAGACCCTAATCTCTTTAAGGGGAAAAGGGGTTATTCTTGTTGGCAGTTACAGTCTCTGGTATCTAACATGGCATCTTATACTTGGTAGATGTTCACTGAAATCATGTGCAGACTGGACTATGTCTTAGACCCAAAGGAAAAAGAGGTAAATAGACTACTGAGATTGATAATGCACAGGAGCATGAGATTTAGCATAGTGACTGTCACATAGTAAACATTCAATAAATAAGGTGACCTTCTCTGTCACCTCTCTGCAAGGACTATTGACATTGTTAAGTTGACCGGGTCCTTTTTAAAAGTCTACTGTGTCATATAATATATTACAGGGAAAAGTTGACTTCAAAATTATAGCACGAGTACAGCTATACTAGAAAATAAAATAACAAGCAAAGGTATACGTAAAGGAAAGACTGGCAAGAAAATATATCAAAATACAAGCAGCTGTTTTGTTTCCTTTCTTTTTGCTTTTGCAGGTTTTTATCATAGGCATGTATTGCAATTATAGTGGGGAGGAAAAAATAAATTTAAAAGGTTTTATAGTCAAGGTTTGAACCCAGTGACCTCTTGCACACTATTAAGCTCCATTGATAACTGCGAAAGTCTAAAACTTAATTCCTTTTTACTATTTATTCTGAATTTAAAAGCCGTGAATTTCATTGAGTGACCATTTTCTTCTCAGATAATGAGACATTGTAAAAAGAAAGAAGTGACCGGTTCTGTCTTGCGGGCTGCATAAGCTTAGCAACTTTAATCACGTCCCTGGTTAACTCTTTCTCTCTTATTAAAGCAACTCAGGCTTTGACAGTTTCCCCTTGTTACAGTATGTTTGTTTCCATCTTGAGAGGTGCCAGAACTTGATCCCCAATAACATCTCCCTGGCTTCATCAGAAAGGGGGGAGGATGTTAAGCACATCTAATAATTGCTGACATTTCACTACATAGTACTTCAGTGTATGCTGCGGTTGTACCCCGGGGATGGCTGAATTTGAAACATGAGTGGGCTAATCATTTAAAGTTCCAGATCAGCTTAAAGAAGCCATCAGGATAAAAGTCAGTAAGAAGCTTGCAGGTACAGTACGAGATGATTTTCAGCCTAAAGCTCTATCAGGTTAGATCTCAGGGAAAAAAAAAAAAAAAAAAAAAAGGGGGCCAATTTCTTCAGCAGTCACGTGCTATCCCCAGTAATGGGAACTTGGGACAAATGTCATCTAACTTATCAGTGATGCTGCTAATTCCCCCATAAGTTCAAAGACAGCCTCTCAGATTCCCACAAAGGGCAATCTCAGTGATCATAATTACAGTGTGTTCTCCAAACCTGTTTCTGTGGCCCTTTCTCCTTGTGTATGCATTTTTCTGTGGCAATGCGACCTTAGATTTATTTGCTTTGCAGTATATTTAGTAACAAAATTTTCAACTGGTGGCCTTGTACATCCTTTTGTTTGAACACCCGAAGAAACTTTGGAAGGTTTTCTGTTTCTTCTGGGGGAGTGGAGGTGCTAGACCCCCTGACACTGGCTCCGGAGAACTAACTGTAAATATACAGGAATTGTGAGCCAGTTGTTCAGTGGGCCTGGGGTCTTGAAATCAGCCACATGGGGCATATTTACCCCACCAAAATCGGCAAACACTGCAAAGAATATTTTCTTTCTTTCCTTTTTTCTTTTCTCTTTGTATTCTCTTTATTTGAGGCCATATCTGGTTTCCCAGAATACCACTGAATTTATCTTTGTTGTGCAGATCACTCAGGTCCCTGGAGGCAAAGTGCAGATTGCAAATATCCATCTGCCCCTGAGATATTCTTTGGTTTTAGTAGTGAAATGCCTGTGTTTCACTACTCAGTCCCAGATATACCAGAAGGGTTGACTGCCCGAGCCTTAGGTCAAGTGTCATGGAAATGGAACCATAGACAGGGATTGTTGGATAAGTTATTTATCTAGAGAGTAGCTCTCAAGTGAGCAATGGTAAGGAAAAGGTGGATAAGATAAGGAGGGGCTGGTTAGCCAGTCAAGCTAAATAGGAACGTGGAGTCTAACCTCTGCCTTGTCCCAGAGGACAGTCTGAAACACACATTGCCACAGGGATGGCCCCATTTGGAGGCAAGGAAGCTGGACTTTTGCTTCACCCATGTCACTCACACACGGGCTGTGGATTTCTGGGGACCCTGGGACAGTGTTTTACCTTAACCTCTCCTTAGGCTGACCATGTTTCCTTGAGACAAAAATGGGAAAACTGGGATGGCGAAAACAGGACAGGGTTATTACATGCTGGTAACTAAGGGGAGGGCAGGAGGTGGGGCAATCTGAGCAGGAGCAGAGCAGCCAGGCCAGCAACAAGAAAGAACTATGGGATGTGGAGATCAATGATAGTACAGGCATGACGTGTGGTCCAGAAGACTTCATACAAAAGGCCAGGGCCTGGAGCAAGGAATCCTGACACTGTGGGTGAAAACCAAATGTGCTGTCCCTGTAAGCCCCGCTCTGAATGCCCTGCCTAAAACCAACACCACTTTAACCCTCCCCGTGCCAAAGATAACCCCACAGTGCCGGAGATATGGCTCCACCACACTGCAGTGTTCTGCTCCCTTTGAAGACGCAGGCTTGCAGGGCAGGGGGGCAGAATCCATTCCATGCAGCTACTGTTTCCTCACGGGGAGCGGGAACTATGGAGCCACAGCAGCCAGCCCGCTGCAGTCTGCACCGTCAAGGGCTGACTTAAACACAGGGCAGTGGGGTCAGCTGCTTTGGGGTCCCCTCAAAAGACTGGACCTCCTTTTGTTGTGGTTTACTGAAAACGGGACTGAATTGAAAAACGAAAATGATGGGACAGTCAGGAAATTTGAAAAACAGACACGGTACTGTCCCGTTTAAAGTGGCATATATGGAAAGCCTGCCTCTCCTGGGTTTTATGGGCCTGCTATGAGATCACAGGTATAACTGGGCTTGGCAGTTAAATGGTGACATTGAGTTTGCTCACTAACCACCTCTGTTTCATCACATACCTGCATGGAAGTTAGCTCGGTGGCGTGGCAGAGATAGGAAGCAAGCTACCTGCCTCTTAATTCATCTTCCGTGTCAAAACTGATGCCCCCCGCCCCCCAGTCTCCTGTGGACCCAGAGCAGGGAGACCAGGACCACTGTTCTGAAACAGCTCCATGCCACGTGGGCACTATTTCAGTGGAATACTGGCTCGAAAGGTATATTTTTACACTCTGCAGAAAATGAAGGCATATGTGTGTTTGGCCTAGGGTAGCATTTTGTCATCTGTCCCAAAATATAAAGCTTTGCACAACAGAAATGGTGGAATCACATCCCTGTGGGCAAAAATCATTAGTTTTGTTTTTCCATTTGGATGTTTTCCATTTTCAGAACACAACCAGTTAGGGATTACAAAATACTCTGGGTGAGAACTTCGGGGTGAGGACAAAAGTATTTTGTTCTTTGTAGACTTGCATGAACTGTTCCTGGTTTAAACACCACTCTCCTGGATTTTTAAATCCACTTTCAAATATCAGCAGAAGCCGTCATCTTGATTCCAGTCCACTCGAGATGCTGTTCTATTGTGTGCGCTGTCTCCTTGAGGGTGTCAGGAACGCGGATGAGCTTAGGTGACAAAGGATATTGTAAGGATACTTGGAAACAAGAGGAAGGCGCCTGACGACAGGAGCCACGTTTGCATCTCTGCATATGCCTTTGTTGTAGCAGACTTCACTCTCACAGTATTGCAGCTTCTCCCTTCTCTCCTTCCACTTACGCCGTTTTTGTGTCACAAATGGAGTATCTGCAGCACATAAGCTTCAGCTGCGTGTCCCTCCAGAATTGACTCAGCAACCTCAACCAAGATGGCGCCCCTTCCACAGGCAGCTCCTGAGCAATACAACAGTCCAAAGAGCTTGGCCATTACCCCTGACCCAACTCTGGGGGGAACATTTTCGCTGAAGCACTCCCATGGGATTCAGTAGAGCTCTCCTAAGCCAGCATCTAAGCTCAAGTTCTCCAAACTATCATTCCTGCTTCCTCCTCCCTTCCAGACCTATTGATCCCAAGCACACAGCTTACTAAATCTCCTGCTTTCTCAACTTGGTCTCAGAATCTGCCTCCTGGGCAACCCAGTCTGTGAGTGGGTAATGCAACTGAGAGGCACTGAGAAGCATCTGAGGAAAAAAAAAAAAAAAAAAAAAAAACACATCGTTAATGAGTCTGTTCTAGCCCCTGGATAATTTGATTTACCCTTGCTTCCATAATGAGGTTGATGACTTTTCCCAGTGCATGTAGTGATGATCATTATTTAAGGTGCCTGACCTCATGATCTCCATTAATGAATAAGAACTTTTGGGACAGCATAAAATTACGTCAGCCTCTTACCTTACACCATAAGCTCAGCAGCACACATACCAATGACAGGCAAGAGTTAGAATGAAAGATAGTTGATAAAATAGATCATAGAAGGAAATGGGTTAGAGTATCAGCATCATAAGGATAAAAAAGATAACATTGTTCCTTTTTGAAATATCTTCTAACACCTTGCAGATAGATGCCGGGTATGCCTTGCTTGAATTACATACCTGGGAAGCCTAAAGATTATTCCGACTCTTAATAGGTGAGCAATTTATCTAGTGCCCAGTCCAGTGTCCTGAAAAGTTATGAGTTTCACTTTATTTTCAGCCAGCAAAGAATGGATTCTGTCACTCAGCAAATATCTTTTCACTGACCAATATAAGTCCAAATCTGTTCTAGGCACAGCAGAAACAGCAGTACAATGAAAGCAAATCCCTCTTTCATGCATCTTAAATTTTGGTAGAAGGCAGTCAAGGCATGATAAATTTGATAAATAAGAATAAATCATACCAAAAGAGCTAAAGGTGAGAGGGCAAAGGCACTCTTGTGCTCATGGTGGTGACATTTGCATAGAGACTTCAGGGAGCGAGCCAGGCAGCTATCTGGACAAAGGCTTCCAAGCAGAGGAAATGGTAAATGCAAAGGCCCTGAGTTGGCAGTATGCTTAGGGGGTTTGAGGAACGACAGGAAGCTAGTATGACTCAAGCCTTGAAAGCAAGATGGTTAAGGATAAGAGGTCAATGAATGACCAAGAGCCAGGCCAGTAGTTTCTTGTTGACAATGGTCGAAAGCCTATGGCACACCCTGGTGGAGTAGTGGTTGGGTCAGTCACCTTCAAAGGAGCCCAAGCCACCTAGCCCTGGTTTCCAGTCCTGGATCCAGGGGAAGACAACCAATGTGAACAACTAAATGAAAGTAAAATGTCTCTTCCTCTTCTCTCTTCCTTCCTGCCTGCCTGACTACTTGCCTTCATTCCTGCCTGCAGCTTTCCTTTAAAAATAATGTATTCTTAGTAAGAAAGGACGATGTAGGAGGGTTCTGAGATAAGAAATGACGTAATTGGACTTACTCTGCCTGTAGCATTTATATACGGAATCATTCATCCATACCTTTATTTACAAACACGAGGCACTTAAAATATGAAGGTGAGAGCAACAAAATGCTGGCCTTGTGGCACAAATTCTTTCCAAAAGACATAGACCTAAGAAAAACTCATGACCTGCTAGCGTGATGGGAAATAGTGGGAGCGGTAGGACTGGAAAGAGGAATTAATCTACAGTAAAAAAGAAAAAGGTAATGTTCTCTATAGACTAGTATTAATACATATTATCCCTGAGACTACATGCAAATCCAGAGTAGAATTTTATCTGATAAGAATCTAGTAGCAAAGAATGCTTCTACATGCTTGGCCCTTGATTTCACTTAGCAAGAGTCACAAGATGTGTTCGGTGATGAGAATCAGGTCCCCCTTCTATTTAGCCTTTCTGATATGATGAATATTCCCCTTTCCAATTTTACATGTAGCCGCCTTATAGCCCTTTTGTCCAGAAAAGGGATTTCTTATGTATGTATAATGAATATAAATATAGGTTTTAGAGAGTGCTAATGTTTTAATGAGCTAGAAATAGGCAGACAAGAGAGAGAATAATTAAAGGATTAGTCAACATGGGGGCAATTTGACTTGGAAAGAGAAAATCTGAGCAGGAAATGTCTGGGAAAAAATAGACAAGGAACGGAACCGAATGAGCTCATTTACGTTGTGAGTTAAGGACAGAAGGGATTTATTCTCAAAAGGTAAAAAGTGATGCTTTGTGTTGTAAAACTTGACCTGGGCCAGCTATCAAGGGAAAGACACTAATTGAAAAGACTTGGCACAGGAGGTCTGGAGCAGATACATCTATTAGAGGTGTCAGGGGAAGAGGGAAAGTTTTGTAGCAAATCTTCAGTTATTTCTGGAGCCCCACACAAAAGCTGACTAGAAACCTTACTGTCTTAGGGGAAAATAAAGGAGAAGAAGCCTTATGTCTTAAACAAGACAATCGCACATCACTACGGGTCAGATCATTCTTCTAACATAAAGAAGCCACACTAATTAAAATAGAAAAAAAAAGCAGACAGCGGGTTGGATCATGTGAAATTTCATGGAAGCATCCGAACTAAAACTAGAAATTAGAACAAGAAGGTCTTTGTTTTTCTTTCTAAAAATGTCTAGCCGTTTGTTTCGCATTCTAAGCAATACTAATATAAAATGATGAAACACAGTTGATTTTCATAGTTGACACCTACAGCAGAATGCCAAGAGGAAGATTTGTCGTCTTTCATGTCTTACTACTCTGAGAACTGCATAAAAATGTTTGAAGTGTCAGAAAATGACTGGAAAAGGAGCAAGAGGGATTATTTACTGGAACTATTTCCCATACCCAAGCTGTGGTGGCGAACAGTTTAACCCTGGAATCATAGAGATGCTCTCATGTGCGTAGTTGTCCATGGGTTCCTCACGCTGGCAGTGTTAGTTAATGAGATTTATATCCTGATGACTTACTGTATGCATAATAGCAGTAATATTAGGGATAGGAATTGGAATTAAAGGATTGAGCATCTTTTGCTCTTAACACTGAAGATGCATCTTGTATGGAGTAACCTGTTAAATTCTCATAACCCTGTAAAATAGGGATTATTATTTTCATAAGAGAAAACTGAGATGGGAGAAATTGAATATAGACTCAAGTTTATACTTGAGACTATTATAGAGTGTCACCTTCAGAGAAGGGACTTCAGGCCCTCATGAGCGGCAACCCATAAGTGTCAGGTAGGTAGGCTGAATGGGATAGTCTCCATTTATCTTAGGGTGATAGTAGAGGAAGTGTCTGGAAACAAATTGGGGGGACTTTGACTTGGGAATATTTTTCTTTTAAAAACGTGTTTACTGTTTCATTTATAGTGTGTTATGGCTTCCTATAATCTCTTTGCTTATTCTTTCCTCTCCTCTCATGAGAGGAGAACATTCTAATCTCATGGTTGTTGGTCTGCAGGCCAACGATAGTTCAGGCGACCTAGGAAACTCTCCTTCAGGCTGCAAGTTGTTTGGGTTTAACTCCAAGCTGTGATTTCAGTTCAGATTGTCTGCCTGTGTTGGGGTGTGAGGCCCAGGCTGATGGATCAGACACACCGCCAGAGCGCAAGAGGAGAGAGAAGCTGTTATTCATATCACGTCTGCTAAAACCTGAATGTCCAAAGCAAGTCACAGGGTCAGCCCAAAGTCAAGGAGCTGGGAAGTACACTCTATCTACCAGGAAGCTATGGCTAAGATAGAGATGTTTAATTCTTTTACAGTGGAGTCAAGGATTTGGACAAAAATGCAATCTCTCTCGCCTTATTCCTTTAATTGCTCTCACAGCCTTAATTCTTTCTCAGTCTTACCTTGCTCTCTAAATCGATGTACATCCCATCTATAGTCATTTGGTTTTTAATATCTGAGTTGCTCCCTACTGTCTTACAGGTTTTAAATTTTACTTTCATTGAAATTTCCCTGGTGCCTAATACAACACCATTTACACAGAGAGCATTCAGCAAATGGTGTTGACTACCTGCCATCTTTTAAAAGCACATCTGGAGAGACGCTAAAGGCATCTGGCAATATTGCGCTGACTTGTTAGTAACTTGACTTAACCCAGATGGCCTAAAGATGGTAGCGCCCTTTACCTGGAGGAAAGTTCCGTGATAATACAATCAACCAATTATGTTTGAATGTATTCAGAAATTCCATGAGCATAAGTCAGTCACAGCTCTAATTACATAGACATTTGCCCTCCTACGTCTGACCTTATGAAGCTTGATTTCTTTCTGTCCTCATGATCACTGTGATGTTCTGGAAGCATTACAGAAGTCATTTTGAGGGAGCTTTTGTTCCAGGAGTAATCCTACCACATATTAGTTCTTAGACTGTGGAACTGTGAGGCACAGCATTAGATATTAGATGTAATATTTATCTTTGCACCTTAGTCACCTTGACACATAGTTTGCTATGAACTGTTGACTTCCCAATTCAAATAGAAGCCTGTTGCTCTAGATGACTTGGCAATCCACTGGCAAATATCATAGTGTGGTGTTCTGTTCACCCTGTGCGATGGTCTCAGGACTCAGTGTTAGCTGTCTGACAGCTCATATAATATTTACAGGTTGTTATTCGTGAGGAATTTTAGTTAGCCATAAAGATTTTCACAGCCATGCCAGACGTTAGAGGCCTCATTCATCACTCTTGTGACCTTCCCCTCTGGAATGTAACCCATCTGTCTCTGCTGTTGAAATCTTTATGGAAAATCTGCCCATCTTTGAAAGTTTAGCAAGTGATCTTAAAGTTTTCATTGAATCTTTACTTTTGGTATACGATATATAAAGCACTATTCTTACTTTAATGTAATGTTTTGAGAAGTGTCAAATTTAACTGGGTTCTTCAGTTAAATGACAGAAAACTTCCTCTTGCCACAGGAAATCTGTGTGTCATGTCAAAAGAAAATAAAAGTCATTCAGAAAGCAATTTTAATGGAGAAAAATGATACATACGTATCCATTCAGTATCGATAACTACATGAAAAACAAAGATTGCGTTACAATCTTGACTGTGTCCTTAGGAAGTGAAAAATGTGGAAATTATGCTTTTATATAATTTAATATTTGAAAGACGACCCTGTGCAAATTCCATAAATCCATGAATTAAATGGACTGGCTTGCAGAACAGAAGGGATGACCAACTCTCAGATGTTCACCCTTTCCACTTACATTCTCCTTTCATACAAAATTTCTTAAATGCTTGGTTAGGACCTCTTACTACTACTTCCCCTCTTTCTACCCACTCCTTCAATTTCTGCCCTCTGGTTCGGCCTTCACCCCTTTTGTGAAATTGTCCTGTTGAGATCACCAGTGACCTAGTAACAAATACCTCTCTCTCTTCTATACTTTTAGTCCATAGGAGTCCATTGATACTAAGACCTCACTAATTGACTGTCCTTCTCGTTTTTCACCCTACTTCATTCTAGTTTCTGTGCTATTTTTCTTTGATTACTTCTCTTGACACTACCATTTGCAGGTATTCCCTAGACATTTCTCATGAAAAGAGCCCTCTTTCCTTAAAGAGTCCAGCCACTTTTATAGATTCAACTATCATCTAATACTATGGACTTATCCTTTAAATTGACTTTCATTGAAAACACTCTCCAAATATTTTAATATATAGTTTATCACCTTCCAGCTTATTTTTTTCTTATTTTTTCAGTGAAATTCTCCATCACTAAATCTTAGAAGAATAGAATCATAGGTGGTTTTTCTTTCACTGCACACCAAATTGACTTACAGACTACATCATGAACTCTCCTACCTCAATCCATTGTATATAGTACCACAGTTTACTGTCTTTTCATCATAATAATCCTATGATTATAAAAGTCTGTTGTCCTATATTTCCCATTGTATCAAAGACAAGCTAATTTGTTCATCATTCATGCTGATGAATAATAGGCAAATGGCTTAGCTAATATTGAATGATCTATTGGGCAGATGCCATTGGTCCAGCCAGTCAGAGATACAGAAAAAGTACCATAAGCCCAGGCAATTAGAAAGTATTCAAAGGCATTTCTCTCTGTCGTACTTTACACTATATCTGGTTTGTTAATATTAGGATTGCCCAAGGGTTGAGGACCAATACAGTCCAGTGAGGTAGAGAATGATTCTAGGATTACCATCATTTAGACAGTTTCCCACAGGCATGTGATTGCAGAAGCTATGTATATGGCAAATAACATTCGCAAAGCAATTTCATATTCATTTTCTCATTTTGTCCTGACATTTTGGTAAGAGAAGTTTCGTTCCCATTTTACATGGAAGAGAAGTAAGACTTAAGGGATAAAACTTGTTTAAGATGATGCAATAATGGTAGAATCAGGACTTAAATAGAGTTCTTCCAAATCTATGGTCTGGATACTTTCTGTTTGATTCAGGTACCTCTCAAGATACTGGCTTGGACTTTAAGAGAGAAAACGGATATGCTGAGTCCCTTCTGAGGTCAAAAAGTTTATAATATATCAAGGGAAAAGAGGGTGTGAGAGGCATGTTCTCAAATAACCTACCATATCAATCAGTATATCTAAACATACCTTGAAAAATTATATGAACGAAATGCCATTGACCTGCAGAAAATAGGTTTTCTCTTTCTACCTGGATCAGTAAAGAAAGACTCCTGCTAGCAGGAGTGGAATTTACATAAAAACGCCTTTAAAATGTTCATAGCCTTTAATGCAATAAACATACTTCTAGGAATTTCAGTTAGGAAAATTAACCCAAAAAAACTGTGCAAAGATTTATCTACAAAAATGTTTGCTGTAGCCTTACTTATAATAGTGAAAAACTGGAAACAACCTAAATATTCTAATAGAAGGAGTTTCTTCAATAGACTATGATACATCTAATAGCAGAATACTGCTCAGTCATTTTGAATATGTCATAACCCTGAAAGCCCACAGGTATTCATCATAGCGAAATCAAAAATTATACAAAATCTGTTTATGAATATGGATACAAGCTTTATTCATAATTCCCAAGTGCTAGAAACAACGCAAGTGTCCTGAAACACTTGAATGGATAAATAATCTGTGGTACACTCCTATAGTGGAATACGACTTGGTAAGGAAAAAGAACACATGCTTGATATACATGGTAATATGGCTAGATCTCAAATCCATTATGCTGAATGAAATAAACCAGTCTCAAAATGTTACATACTATATAATTCCATTTACATTACATTCTGGAAGATGTGTAACTATAAGAACAGAGAATAGGTTAAATGCTAAGTGATATCAGGCAGAAAATTTTGGAAGTGAGGGAATTGTCCTGTCTCCTGAGTGTACAAATCCATGTATGTGTTAAAATTCACAGACCTGTGTACACACATATCCATACACACAATTTTACTATGAATAAGTTTTAAATAACAAAAATCAATTTTTGAAGAATATATGAAAATGTGAAGAAATGTTCACAGTATATTTTTCCACAGTGCTTTAAGTGAAAAGGGCAGTGTAAAAAACCTGTCTATAATGCAATCTCAATTCCACATAATACATTTATAAATATTTGGAAGGACTTACATGAAAATATTCATAAGCGATACCCCAGTGGTAGGAATACTGGGAATTTAAATTTTGTTTGTATGTATTTTCCTAGTTGTGATATTGCCTTCTGTAAACAAAAAAGATGCAAATATTACTGAAAAATTATTTTAACAAGTAGAAGGACATGGCGTAACAGGTAGTACCTCAACTGAGCCAGGAATGAGGTGACTAGCCATGATAGTTTGGATGAAGGGGAATGATTCAATTAGAAGCTGGTTTGACTTCATGCAACTCACATAACCATGACTTACACATAGTAGGGTTATTAAGTTTCTCACATAAAAAGAGATAAACTGGAACGGTGATTCACAATTCATGAAGAACTGAGATTTACCTTTTTTCTCGACCATTCTTAGTACATGGTTTCAATAGCCTAAGTTGATGGATCCCTGCCCATACCGCTCTGGCATTTTCCATGCTCCAGCATACCTAACCAAGACTTTCAGTTACACACAAATATGACTGCCTTGAATCCTTCCTCTAGTCATCCCAACCATCAGAATCTGCTCACCAGTGCAAGGGGTAAGCCAGAAGTGCTAGGGAGTTAATGATCCTCCCCATACTCCAAGAATAACCCTCAAGCAATTGTAGATAAATGTCTGGTTCCTTCACCCCTTGGGTGCAATAAATCTGAAGTCTATTCTACGCTGAAGTTTCCAGTTGCACTGGGCCCCAGATGCCCAAAGCAGTAAGCATCCTTTATCAACTTGCCTCTGTTCCCTGTCACTTCCAGGTCCTCTAGCAGTACTTCCTTGAGTCACTGATCAAACTGCTTGCACTCACATCCTTTTATCCGCATCAGCTTCTGGGGGATTGCAATCAAGATGGCTTCTATTTTCTTGCTTACTACGGCTCCAGCCATTATTGTATCTGTGTTCCAGGCCAGAGGAACAAGGATGGGAAAGGGCAAAAGCTGCTTCTCCATGAGGCACTTTCAAAGAACTTTGTCAGAAACCTCACCCAAAAATTCTCAACTGATATTCATAGGCCTTGGGAACACTGCTACAATCAACCGCTAAAAATTGTTGCTAAACAAAAGGACATCAATATAATATAGGCACTTATCTCCGTCACTAGGCACAGGGGTCTGAATTATAGACAAGGAAAAACTTTGCAGTCATGTAAGGAATGATTGGGACAAAAGTTGAGCTAAAATCAGAATATAAATGACCTTGGATACCAGGGAAAGGAATTTTTTTAATTTATATACAAGAGACCTACAGAAGGTTTTTGAGTAAAAGGCAGAGTCATGTGCTCCAATTAGTGCCGGGGAGAAATTAATTTATTCATGCTGTACGGGATTTGCTGAGAAGCTGGGGAGAACCCGAAGGAAAATATGATGCTTTGCCATAGCAGCAGCATGGGGAAGTGTCTGCCCTTTGCCCTTGCACATCCGCTTTCCACACCTCCTTGCCTTTGTCTAAGCCTTGAAAAGACAACTTGTGTAGCCTGCATGAATAAGATCTTCTCCAGCTCTCTAGTTTCACGTTGAACTCAGTCAACATAGGAGATGAGTGGAAGGGGTTCATGGTCAGAATGCTTATTCCTGGTAGACTTTAGTGGTCCAGTTCACTGAGTGCAGTCCACATACATCCCAGGGTCCCCAGTTCAAGACCAAGAACCAAGGGAGCAATCAAGAGGAACAACTCAATAGAGTGTTTCTTCCTCTTCTCTGCCTGCCTGCCTGCCTACTCACCTTAATTCCTGCCTGTATCCTTCCTTTAAAAAAAAAAAAAAAAAGAATGCTTGTTCCCTTTATATCCTACCCCCTGGTTTCCCTTGAGCAAAGATCCTATTATATGATTCTTCACACACCATACCTGCATTCTTGCTTACTCTGAGAGGTGGGGCCTTGAAGTTTCCTTTCTCCCTCTTTCCCATTTATAACTGCCCCTCAGACCTAGACATTATAATGGCTCCCTCTTGCTATGAATATTATCCATTGTGATTTCATTACACCTTGTCACATACCTTTGTGACCAGACCTTTTGCTAAACTCAGCTTACCTGGATTGAATTGAATGTGCCATCTCTTTCTTACCAGGACCCTGACTAGTACAGTCCCATTATATGTTCTCCTAAAACCTGATCCCATTTAAATAGTAAAGACCTTAAGGGCATGACATGTTTGGGCCTCTTTCTCCATCACACCCTGCCCTACTGCAGCTCTCCCTGCAAATCTACAATAAGGGTGGTATACATCATGTGTATTCTGTAGATACATGAATTAATTTTAATGCTGGAAAATTGGACGTGCTCATTAGGAAATCAACTGAGACTAAAATTTAGTGGAAAGTAGCAGGAACTGTGTCTGACCTCTTTGTCGCATTCCGCCAGCACTTTGCCCAGTGCCTAGGACCTAGCTGATACTCTGTAAAAAAGTGTTGCATCGTGAGTGATAGGTATTGTTTTGTCCCTAGGAATTGGGGCTCTGGTTTGATCTTTTGGTTGAAAATAAGTCTGATTTTCGCTCTTTTGAAATTATAGAGTCTCTGAACTGATCATATGATTTACTTTAGCGTTCTAGAACAGGACTGATGGTGGAGATGATAGATCACAGTGAGGCCAGATTGTGACCAGAGTAAAAGAAAGCTGTTTCAGGTCATCACTGAAGCTATGAAAAATTCAGAAGACTTCCTTCTGGATGTGTTGACAATGAAGTTGTTAAATCCGCTCCTGAAAAATCATTTGGTGGAAATCCTAGAGAGGGTAAATTTAGATATCAAATTAGTATAGAAAACTTGGACTAGATCCCTTTTAAGATGTATTTGGTTACTCAATTCTTTGGCAGATCTTTACAGACTGCCTGTTAGGTACCGGACATTGTGAAATAGAATACAGTATAAAGACTAGGCGGATCTAGTTGTAATACTAGACGCCGACCTTACTGGCTGCAGTGATCTGGGTTAGTTTACAGAATATTTCCGATCCTCGATGTCTTCATGTGTCATAATGGACTAGTGTGACCTCAGAGGCTGTTTGGGAGGGTTGCATTAAGGAACAGACAGTGCAGGGAGCATAGTAGACATGCAGCAGGTTTGTTTTCTCCAGCTCCTAAGTCATCTGACTTCAGTTTGAGAAATAAACCCAAATTAGGATCTATTACTAAGGACCTTGAATATGCTATTCTTGGTGCTCTACCAAATAAAAATCATAGTACCTACCGCAGAGTTCATTAAGTATCAAGTGAGCTACTTGAGATCTTATTTCAGGCACATAAGAGATTTTCTTTTCTCCTCCCACCTCATGCCTCCTCTAGATCAAACATTCTCCATGGGAATCATGTTGTGCCCAAGGGGGTAAAAAATTGGTTCCCCAGGAGTGAAGAAAATCTTACTCTTTTGGTGTAAAGCACTGATATATACAGAACATGAACAGATATGCGGTATATCTGCACTATTAAAATGTCATGGGTATTGTAATAGGGAAGATACAACTGAACCTTTAGTGGCGAGCTCCATGCAGTCAATACAGATGTTGATTTACAGTGAGGCACAACTAAAACTTCTGTAATAATGCAATGTAACTTCAATACATTTTTATTTCATATGAGAGGGCAAGGCTATTAGGAAATACATGTCTAAAAAGAGTTCCGAGCAGGAGTAGGTAGTAGAATAAAAGGTTGAGAAACATCGCTCTGGAGTAGATCTCCTTGATAGAACATGTCCAGAAGAACATGACTGGAATTTGCATCCTTCTCAAGAGACAATACGCCAGTGTCTGGTCAATCTTCCCACATGCT
The DNA here is from genome assembly GCA_004363575.1 of Solenodon paradoxus. Taxonomy (NCBI): domain Eukaryota; kingdom Metazoa; phylum Chordata; class Mammalia; order Eulipotyphla; family Solenodontidae; genus Solenodon; species Solenodon paradoxus. The sequence continues at coordinate 6,337 of RJWH01009268.1, read as the reverse complement.
TGCTTCTTAACTCCAGAAAGGAGAGTTCTATTTCATCATTCATAAATGTGCTCTTTCTTACTTTTAAACGTTTTTAAAATCCAACTCTGTTATCAAGCTCCAAATCCACCAAGTATGAGTAAAGTAGAAAGATTAATGAATGTATTTGGGTCTGAATTCCACAGAGTCCTCTTTTGGCATGCTTTAAACAGCATTATCATTCTTTTTAATTTTCTGGTTAGGCCCCTGTGTCGATTAAAATATGGCTTAACAACGGGGCGCATCGCTTGGCAAATTCTGTTCATCATGCCTTAAAAAATGACTGAAATAAGAACTTCCCCTCAATAGTGTAGTCTGTGTTTGTGATTTTTCAAAACCACCTTGGGCATAATATTGAATCCTGTCACCTCGAGGGAGGAAAAGCATTTGAAGGTAGAACTGCTACCCTTTCTTGCTCTTAATAACAGACTGCCTCTGGAACACGGGGAAATTCACAGGTCGGTTTTGGAATAAATAAACTCCTGTGTAGTTTGCTATTTAAATTCAGTAGACAATACCCCATGGTGCTGGGGCCCGTATGATAATGGTTGATTTTTACACTAGAGAATCTGAATGACAAAGCTGCATTGGCATTTCACGTAGTGATTATAGAAATATCTGTATGAGAGAATGCCAAAGGACAGCACAGTGTCATATAAAGACTGTTTGCCAATAAATCTGCTTTTGATGGGCCTACTAAAAATGGACACATCAGGCATAAAAGATGTGTGTGCATTACATAGGCTTGCTTTGTGACGGATGACAAGCTTCCACTGGTACAGTGAGATAAGAAACAGCTGTTGTTGGGGTCTGCACTACTGCAAGAAGTGGAATGATAATTCTGGGACACACTTAGGAGAGTTACCATATATTTGATCAACGTTTGAATATATGGAAGATCAGAATCTTCTAGCAGCCCCAAGTGAAATTGCCAACAACCCTTTTCACAATCTCTTAAGAAGGGGCAGTGCATCCAATCACACAGAATTAGCGTCTGATTGTGTGTTATTTCTAAAGCAAGTAGTTCCAGTGTGTGTATCTGGTGGTGAGGGGAGAAGAGTGGGGGAAGGCTCTTGTTTTCCCATTTTTGTTGCATCAAGGACATTTTTTTTCCTGCAAAGCAGTTGCCTAGGTGCATTTACAAATGTTGAGTTAAAGGAAGAAAAAACAGCTTTCAGCAGAGTGGTTCACTGAATCTATTTGATAGCTACCTATAAAGACAAAAAACCCAACAGTTTCTATATAGAGTTTATATACTCACTATAAAATTAATAATTCATCATTCCGATGATGAACACTTAGGATGTCCTGTTGATTCGAAACGTCGCATGTTTTAGAGTATGTTCTGAAAATCTTGTCAACTCTTTAGTTTAAGCATGTTCTGATCACTCTCCTCTGACATTTTGAGATGACTTGTTTCCTTTTAATGTTTAGCAATGCCAAGTCCAAGATAGATACTCTGCGTAGGCCTTGCCATTAGCTCAGCTGGGCCCACTACCTTTCCCCTGTCTCTTGCTAGATTTCCTGCTTGAACATTGTTCCATTGTTCCTTCTGGGTACAGAGCCCAGAAGCCAGGCAGACCTCCCCAGCAACCTTACATGCTCAGGTTCCCTTGGATCAGAATGTTGGGAGCATCTGAATGATAAAGAACTGGAAAGGGGTCATGAGTGAAATCAAGGGGCCTCAGCTTTTAGAGACCTTTAAGAAAGCAATAGAAGAAAGAAGAGAGCTGTTTTTCTTGGTTTAGGCGTTCATAAGCTTGGAGCTATAGTCAGGGAGAGCTGAACCAAATGTTCTCTGGAATTCTTTTCTTCCTCCTCTTTTCTTCCTGCTGGAATTTGAAGAAGAGGGTTCACTGAGCAGCAGCAGCGATGTTTTCTGGTCCCCCACCATGTTTCCTGCTGGAGAGCATGGGATGTGTAGGTTTCCATAGCAGCAGATTCCGACCAGGTAGGCCAGGGACTCCAACCTAAATTCTCCAATCAGGACTTAATTTACTCCGTGAACTAATCTAAGCAAGAAAAGAAACACAAACATGTTGGGCAGAGAAAGTGTTCAGGAGGTAGTGAGTGAGAGCTACAAAGAGAAGGACAGAGATTGAAGGCAAAAGACTACTTCACCACAGTAGATCAATGCCGCTTTTCCCCATATTAAAACTCTGTCTACCAAAATTAATAGGCACACTTAGCAGCTAGATACAAATGCAGGTCTTGTGTCTTTTAAATAACATCGCGAAGGTGCCAAGCAGCATGCCTGGTTGAAGGTTGAGTCACTCAGTGCCTCTATTACTCTTTATAAAAGCAAGAATCTGTAGTTTCATTACCCTTAAATTGTCTGGCAGTGGGTGAAGTTAACTTTTATTAGAAGCTGTTCTTTCATATTATACAGTGGAGCCAAGGATATATTAGCTTTGATGTTTTCTTACATCTCAATACACTGTGGAGTGAATTTACTGTGAGACTAATTTAAAAGGGAGCTTTTCGTGGGAGAAAATAATGGTCTGCATCAGCTCTACTTCAAATCATAAGCAGGATGGAAATTTGGGGAAAAATGGACATACACATAAAATTGCAAGATATTAATAAGAATTCTTATTAGATTTATATTCCTGATGATAATCTGTGTCTCTTAGCTTGCTGATTTCTTAATACTATCCAGGAGGAACATTTTATTATTAAGGAAATATTCTCGTGCCTTTTAACATGATTATTTTGTCTTAAAGAAAAATAACCCATCAGATTAAGCAGTATATAAAAGGTACTTTTAGACATTCAGTTTTGAAAAGACAAAAAGCCCTACAATGTAAGCATTTAAAACACGGTTTAAAGATGATTGATTAGACTAATACACCATAAAGTCATTATAAAACGAATTCCCAGTATGTGAAATTTAATCTCACCTATAGGATTCATCACTCATCACCAAAGTTTTATTACATCCTGGTACCGGGTGCCAGTCTCTCACTTATGTTTATCTTTTCTAATAAGATCACGCTGGTCAGCCAACATTTTGAGGCGCCAATTAAAAATGGAATCCATAAATGACATTGGATTCTATTTAAACCTAATAAAGAGAAAAACAGGTATATCCGAGTGATAAGTGTGGTGCTTTAACTTCAATGACTTAGAATGCAAATATATCACAGAGGGATGGTTCAACTGCGAAACTAATAAAACCCAGTCAATCAAGTAGTAAAAGATACTGGGCAGCAGCTACAGCAGCTGTTATAAGACAAGCACCCAGTGGACAAGCAGAAGAGAAAACCTGCCCATTGACTCATTCTGTTTCTTATCTGTTCTACAGGTTTAACAGTGGAACTTTTTTTTTTTCCTTTGCATTTATCTTTGTGCCTGAATGAGTTCAATTTCACTAAGATTAGGACAGAAACTTCAGAACAGCGGGTTAATCCGTCCTGTCTTCATGGTCAACTGAGCAAACAGACCAATATCACTGTAAAATTGTAATTCTGGAGATTAATGTTGTCTTTCCTGTTTGCAGTGAACTTCACCTCCTTGCCTATTTTTTTTTTCTTTTTCAGCTTCTGTCCAGGGTCCTTGGGAGAGAGCCATCTCGCCAAACAAAGTGCCCTACTATATCAAGTAAGTTAGAAGCATCGCATTCTTAACGGAGTATTTATGTAGCAAATCTGTATGTATTCACAAGTGACTTTATTTTTAAAATGTGATGGTAGCCTGGCGTCCAGTGCTTCATTCATTCTTCCCTGAGGACGCTTGGAGAGTCAACCCAGGTGAAAATTACCCCCTGAAAATTTGCTGATGCAATAGGGAACCACCTTTAGGGGGAAAAAATCCACTGAATGCAACCTCTGTGTTCTGTTTTATCTTTGGAAGTCATGTGCATTCTTTTTACAATAGAACAAAAAGCCACAGACAATATTATATATAGTGAGAGTGAATATTTACTGGAACAATTTCATTAATTTACGGGTTTCCCACACATTTCGTCTTCAGACAAAGATGGAAGATTTCTGCAGCTAACTGTTTGAGGTGTGTGAATACTTCATGTGCCCAAAAGGCAGTCAGCAGCAGACCCGGATATGTGGAGCTGAGATGTTCCTTCTCAGTACATAGCACTCAGCATTTTTCACATAACAACAACAGAATGATACTGTTTCTGGGGCCATTTATGTCAATCAAAGGAATACAAGGTGCTTACAAGCACCTTCAGCAGAATACTGCATGAAATACAAATGATGGTACAGGGGTCCATGTTGAGTGAGAGGGGAGAGGATATTAAGTCATATGATGACACCTTAATGGTTTCTCATTCATTGAGCAGCACAGCCCAACTTTTTTTGAAAGGAAAGGTGCAGGCAGGAATGAAGGCGAGCAGAGGCAGGCAGGCAGGAAGAGACAAGAGGAAGAAGCACTTTATTTATTTTACTTAGTTGTTCATCTTGGTTGTTCCCCTCGGCCCTGGGACATGAACCCAGGTCCTTGGGATGTATATGGACTACATTGACCAAAGGTAGCTGACCAAACCACTACCCCAACGTTGAATCGACTATCCCAATGTCAACTAAAAGTAATCCGATTCATGAAATTGTCTTCAATTGCAACTGAAGTCTTTGAACTTGATTCTACCCTGAGTCTGACTAAAAATATGAACATGGTTTTCCGTCGTTCAGTCTGCCATCTTTTATCGAGTCTGTGTGTATTCTTCCACTGCCCATCAATTCTTCATAATTCCGTTCTAAAGCAATAGCAGCAGTTCTAGATCTTCATTACTACAGTTCTCAAGAAATTTGATTTCATGCCTTAGTTTAGTTAAATCAGAAGACTGGGGCTAAGAGGACCCTGTTTTTTTCTAGGAGAGACACATCCTTTAGGAAAGGTTTGTCTTATTAAATTCTTCTAGTCAAGTTATTTCTAGCCTTTAAAAAACTCTCCTTTAATATGCTTTGATGCTGCTTCGTAGTCTTATTTCTTAATTTTATTATTTTCATTTTACATAACTATTTAGTCACTCCAGATTACACTTTTTAAATACATATTTTGGTTTTATTTATAAATATTTGATATGTGAATTTGATTATTTTGAATGATGTTTGCTTCTTACTATAAAATCACACATAATTTTGTGGAAAGGGTGCAAAATACAAATTAACAGAAGAAACATAAATAATCCATATTTTGAATACGTACTTTAGATCACTTTTTATTAAAGAATGTATTGGTTTAGACATACTGTGTTGTTTTTCATCCACTACATATTTTATCTGATCTTTTCATAGCCATCTTGTACATCACTCTCTTCAACATGAGAAATTTTCATTTCTGTGGTGTTTAAGACCTGTTACCTCTTCAACCCATTTATAAAGCTCTCACTTTATCCAAATCTTCAATGAGCTGAAATAAAGACTCCTTTAAGGGACAAGATTTTAGAGCCATCTGGCAATCCAAGACATCATTAAGTCATTATTCTCCAAATTATTGTCCTTTGAGGGCTTATTGAGTATCACACCGAGATTCCTAGAGTTCCCCCTAATATTCCCTAATTATTTATCTTCTCCCTAGTGTCGTCATTGCCTCTTACAGATAATCTCTGTACCTTGCTATGGGACAGTGACATTAATTCAGTCCAAAAAAATAAAAAATAAAAGGGAGACAAATTCTAGAAAAGCTATAAATCCCGCTGTGTATCCCTCTTGCTACTGCTTGGTGAAATTTGACAGCAGCTGCTCTATTTGACTTCTTTTGTCCATTGCTCCTTCGCTGACTTGAAGATCGTGCTAGTGATATCCGTAAGAGCACAGATCTGGGAACAAGAATCCTTGAGTTCTAGTGCTGGTCCTGTCATATTTCATGGCCTAAAGCAGGTCGCTTCGCCTACACAAGCCCTGGTTTCTCATTCATAAAGCAGGATGTTGGACTAAACAATATCTAAGGGCCTTTGTAGCTCCAAGCGTCCATGAGTACCACTCCTTGGTGGTCGTGTCCAAATTAAAAAACCTGGGTTCTCAGTTTTTGTGGGGGTTTTTTTCAAGGAGTTTTTTTTATTTTTAATTTTTTTTTTTAATGAAGGAAAGGCACAAGCAGGAATGAAAGCAAGTAAGCAGGTAGTCTGGAAGAGAGAGGAGGAAGAAGCCCTTTTATTTTATTTAGTTGTTCATCTTGATTGTTCCCTTGGCCCCAGGTCTTGAACTGGGTGGGACCTTTGGGAAGTGTGTGGACCATGCCTGGTTTAAACAGCTAGGCCACCAGGGGGGTGCCTTTTTTTTTTTTTTTCTAAATTCTTTAATTAGTATAATATAAAGTCTTACTTCTAAAAAAAAAACCCATAGGCATTCTAATTTTT
>RJWH01009267.1:0-23963 GCA_004363575.1 Solenodon paradoxus | reverse complement strand
AGGGGGAGATGGAGGGGGAGAGAGAGATATTGGAAGTTGGAAGAAAACCAGGCAGAAAATGGAAAATAGTTAACTGTGTTAAACACTACAGAGTTCGAAGCCAGATTGTAGTGGGTTGAGAATTTAACACAGGAGAGCAAATTGAGACTGTGAGTGTAGAAACTTAAAAATTTTATCTGTGAATGGGAAGTGAACAGTTGGATGGTGATTACATATGTGAGATATATACTGAGGGAGACAGGTATACAATGGTATGTTAAAAGGAGACAGGGAGAACCTTAATCAGAAAAAAAAACCATCTGTATCATGATGTTCATACCAGTACAGCTCAGAACAGTCAAGACATGGAAACAACTTAAGTGCCCATCAACAGGTGACTGCATACAGAAGCTGTGGTATAGACACTTGATGGAATTCTATGCAGCTACTCAAAAAATGAAATTGTGCCATTTGCAACAATCTGGATGGAACTGGAAGCGATCATGTTAAGTGAAATAAGTCAGAAAGAAAATGAGAAATAAAGAATGGTTATCATTCATATGTGGAATATAATGAAATGAAACAAATAAGTAGACAAACCCCAGCAAAGAGTTTGAGGACAGAAGATGATGGCTGCCTGGGAGTGGAGGGGGTGGAAGGAGGGAGCAAGGTGATGGGAAAAGACCCTGGAACTCTGGTGGAGGGTGTGGTGTGGTGTATAGATTGAGATACAATGTCAATATTCCATAATGATTGCAGCATTGTGAACCGAAGAGATAATGAATATCAACAATTAAAAAATTCTTACCACTTGTAAAAGAATTACGTAACTGGGTAGTGATGGATGTTAACTACTCATTGTGATGAGCATTTCACAACATATACAAATATCAGAATATAGCGAATAATTATGTTGTACACATGAGCAAAAGGAGGCAGGGAGATGAAGGTGTGGGAAAGAAAGGGATTTATCAATGAGCTGAGATCCCCAGAGAGGAGGGAGGAGAGGAAATGCAGAGCACAAGTGGAAGAATTACACTTGAGGTAGGAGGGATGGCACCTGTCTTTTTGAAATCGAATATAATTTCATTAACAAAGATTTATGGAATTCTATATCCTGCAAAGTGTTGAATGCATAGCAGTTTAAAAAGGGAGGACATAAGGAGGGCATCTTTGCTGACATGGAGTTTTTACTCCAGAAAGAATGAAGTATATACAAAAGAATATACATAGAAACACGGATGGGGCATTGGGAATACAGTTCTATGCGACTTAAAAAAAGGGATATTAAGGTAATAGGCTCAGAAGATATTGGAGAAGTTTTGAAATAACATCTGCACTTTATGTGAAAGAGGGGTTCTAAAATAAAGGGGTTTCTGAGGAGCAATGAGAAATCTACTTGTCTTGCAGTAGAGGGGTCAGCAAACTTTCTGCTTGGGCCAGAGGGTAACTATTTCAGTCTCCGCAGGTCTGCAGGTGTCTGTTGCAGCCACACACCCTCTCATTATAGCAGCTAACCTGCCACACACAGTAAGTACATGAATGGGCTTGGTTGTGTTCCAACATGATTTTATTTACCAAAACATGTGGGAGTCTGAGTTTGGCATGCACAGGTGAGAGCTCTGGCCTAAGAAACTTTATTTGACAGAACAACGGAGATAGATAGGTAGGAGGGTAGAGCCCATTGCATTGGTTCAGGCGAGACTTAATAAGCATCAGACCCGCCATTGCAGCAGTACAAATGGAACGGACAAGAGGGTGTCATGCTCATCAACGGAAAGGTCAACCATGCCAAATACAGAGATGTATAGGAAGCTGAGGCTAGAGAAGAGCACGTTGGATTTGCTCTTCAGGAGATCGGCGCTGATGCTAAGAGCAGTTGCTGCAGGTACAGGGGATGGAGGTCATACTGCTCTTACCAGGAATGCTTTCTTAAAGGCTTTACCAGAGTAATACACACCAAAGCATCAAATCAGTAATGAAATGCTTTCCACTTAGCTGGTCCCTCCTTTACCTCCTTACCTTCACATCCAACCTACTAGAAGGTTAATGCTTCTTTTGACTATTCCTTCTGGTAGCTACCTCCATTTGTATGAATAATATGCTTTCAGTGCTAATTTCCGTTACATGAATTTTAGGCCGTATCTATTGACATTCTGTGATGGAATATGAAGGTTCAGCACTTTTCATCATTCCCTGCTCATTTCTACTCCCTATATTCACTCAATGTAATTAAATAATATTTTTTAAATATGAGGATTCGGTATTCACCCTATGATAACTGTAAGTGTGTTTCACTGGTCAGCCAATGATTCTCCAGCCAATGATGACCATATTTTCCTGTGTGCAACTTTTCATTCATCCTGGAGTTAATAACTGTTCCATTTTTTGCTTAATGAGAAATAATTATTATTGTAATTAAACTTTTTATTATGAGATGAATGTGTAACATGAATGTTGTAAGAAATATACCCTTTTCCTATTTGCTACAATGATAGCTTCTTGCAAAACTAGGAAATACTATCTAAATCAGAATTTTGACATTGATACAGTCGAGACACAACATTTCTATTACCCAAAGAGACTCCTGTTGTCCTTTTACAGGCAATCCCACTACCTTTGTATCCCCAGCCCCCTCTTTAACCCACAGCAACTAATCTGTTGCCCATTTCTCAATTTGTATAATTTCACGAATCCAAAATAGATGGAAATGCATAGTACATACCCTTTTGGGACTGTTATTTTTTATTTTTTTAAAGGAAAGGTACAGATAGGAATGAAGGTAAGTAGGCAGGCAGGCAGGAAGAGAGAGAAGGAGAAAGTGCTTTGGTTATTTTATTCAGTTGTTCATCATTGGTGGTTGTTTCTCAGGCCCTGGGTCTTGAACCGGGGACCTTGGAATGTATGTGGACTGCACCTGTGGACCGCACCTGGTTTAAACTATGAGGCCACCAGGGCACACAGGGTTATTTTTTAAATCAGCAAATCACCTTGATATTCATTTAGGATGTAGCACGTATCAACAGTTTAAGCCTTTCTATTGCTAAATAGTACTTTGTGGCATGGTCATACCAAAGTTGTTTAGCCATTCACCCACTGTTGATATCTGGGTTATTTCTGGTTTTTGTCTTTTATAAATAAAGCTGCCATGAATGTTTTTGTAGATGATTTTGTGGGAATGTAAGTTTTTCTTTCTCTTGGACAAATGCTTAGGAGTGCAATTTCTGGATCATATGAAAACTACATGTTTCATTTAAGAGAAAGTGTCAAACTGTTTTCTCTAGTAGCTGCAACATTTACATTTCCACCAGTGATGCGGGAAATTCAGTTTCTCTGCATCCTCACTAACATTTGGTATCACTGATTTATTTTAGTCATTCGGAAAGGTATATAGTGAGATTTTATTGTGGTTTTAATTTGTAGTTCTCTAACAGTTAATAATGTTGAATAACTCTTCTTGTGCATATGTGGCATCTGTATCTTTTCTTCATTTAAGTGTCTCTTCGTGTCTTTCACACATTTTCTAATTGTATTTTTTTTTGAGTTTTAAAAGTTCTTAATATAGTCCAGATGAAAGTCCTTTGTCAGATACAGTATTTTGCAAAATTTCCCCCCATTCTAATACTTATTTTTATTCTTTTAAAGGGCTATGTCACAGAGCAAAAGTTTTTACTTTTGTTAGTCCAATTTATCAATTTTCCTCTTATGAATTGTGCTTTTGAGGTCGTCTTGGCTCAGCTCAAAATGCCAAAGATTTCTCCTATTTTTTTCTACTAAAGATTATCGCTTTATGTTTTACATTTAAATACTTGACCAACTGATCAATTTTAACTTAATTTTGGTAAAAGATATTAGATTTGGGTGAAGGTTCATGTTTTGACTATGGATGTCCAATTTCTTCAGCAACTTTGAAACTTTAAAAAGTTTATCTTTTCTCCATTAAGTTGTTTTTGGACCCTTGTCAAAAGTCTGTGGATATATCTGTATGGGTATATTTATGAGTTCTCTATTTTGTTCCATTGATTTATGTGTTTGTCTCTGTGCCAATACCATGTAGTCTTGCTTGCTGCAACTATATAGTAAGTCTTAAATTTGGCTGGACTGATTCCTCCCACTTTATTCTTATTTTACAAAATTGTTTCACCTATTCTAGTTCCTCTGCCTTTTCATATAAATTCTAAAATGATTTTGTCTACACCTACAAATATATTGCTTGAAGTTTTATAGGAATTAAATTAAAACTGTATATCATTTGGAGAGAATTTACATCTTTATTATGCTGTTTCCTAATGCGTTCCCCCATTTGGTCTATTTTGTTTCCATAGCATTCTGTGACACTGTTGATCTCATTTATTTTATTCTTAACATCTCGAACCTCTGTTGGCTTCTTATTTAAAGGTTCAATTTCTGCTTTCTGCTCATTAATTTTATTTTTTTTTGCTCATTGACTTGTTTTACTGACTTCTCTTTGACTTACCTTGCTGAGACCTCTTATAATTCCTTGGAATGTTTTTCTGAGATTTTTTGTGTCTCTTTGAGTTTATTTATGATTGCCCCTTGGAATTCTTTATATATTAAAAGTATATTATATCTTTGATTTTGGTTTCTGGGATTTGTCTCTGTATGATATCATAATACCTTGAGGTTGCAGATGATCTTGTATTGTATTCTTTCTTCCCATTAGGTACTTGGAGTCTACGTGCTTATTTTTTGTTGTACCAGCAGGTGGTGGTATAGCTTTATTTAATTTATTTTTGACCATTTCAGACTTCAGTAATAAATAATAATTGCTGTGTCAGCAAGGTGGAGGAGGGGTATAGGGTAGGGAAGGTGAACCCACATGGCAGCTGTTGATGTGGGCTGCAGGTGATGGGAAACTAGTTAATGTGGCTGGCGCCAGAGTTAACCCTCTTTAGGATCCCAGATCTGAATCTCAACAGTCTATCCATTGCATGTGTGCTACTTCATGGTGGGAATACGGATCCCAAGTTGTGGGGAAGGTAGAGTGCAGTCTGGAGAAATCTCTCTGCTGTCCTCCTGGCCATGGTCCCAACCAGTATGGAGACTGGAGACATTACCTCAACTCCTCTTGGGTCTTCACATAAGCCAAGGGTATGTGCCCCTATACAGTCTCTGTTCTCCCCTTCCTATGGCCCAAGGCTGGCCTGGTATATCAGTCCCACCTAGGTCACCACCACTGCAGCCTTCATAGTATTTATGCATCTCTCTCCACCCAGCTTCCATCACACCAAATGCTTAGGTCTCCCCAGCTCCCAGGTATCCCTTGCAATGTAGTCTATGTTGGTGTTTGAGATGCAGGGGTAATTCAGCTTCACAACTGTGCTGTGGGATTCCCTCTGTGGTGCCCCTTTAGTGGACAATTATTAGTTGTTTCTTTTAGAAGCAAAGCAGGGAATGTTTCTGTTGCCATTTTGATCTCTAACCAATTTTATCACTTCCTCTCTTCCAAGTGCGTTGGATTTATTTGTTCTTTTTTTAGGTTCTTGTGTTGGAGATTAAATTATTGACATCCAATTTTTTCTTTCTTCTAATGTATACATTTTGTGGTATAAGTTTTTTCTTAGCATTGTTTTTGTTGTGTCCCACAAATTTAAAAGTGTTGTGTTCATTTCCTTCATTTCAACGTATTTTTGACATCCTCTGAGATGTCTGCTTTAATTTGTGGATTATTTAGGAGTGTGTTGTTTAATTTCTAAGTGTTGAAATATTTTCCTTTTATAGATTTCTTGTTTGATCCCATTGTGGTTGGAGACCACACTGGTATAATTTAAACTTGTTAAAACTTGTTGAGGTTTTTGTTGTATGGTCCATAATATGGTCTATCTTAACAAATCTTCCATGGACTCTTGAACAGAATGTATATTTTACTCTTTTATGGGGTGTAATATTCTCTACATCCATAGATCCTGTTGGTTGGTTGTATTCAATTCTTTTTGATTTTTTTTAAAGAAAGGAAGGAAGGGAGAGAAAGAAGAAGCATCTTTATGTATTTTGGTTCTTTCCCTCATTCCTGGGTGGTGAACCTGTGTCTTTGGGCTCTACATGATTTGCGTGCCAGCATCCCAACAGCAGCTACCTGAGCCACAACAGCATGCCTGGTTTTATTCAGTTTTATGTCCTTGCAGATTTGCCCTCTGTATGTGCTACCAGTTGTTAAATGTAGATTGTTGAAATCCTGTGCTATAATTGTCTTCTATCGTAATTGTAGATTTGTCTGTTTGTCCAAATAGAGAAAAAGTTCTCTCTTTGCAAATCTAAAAACAGTTCTATCAAGTTTTCTTTGACTTATCTTTCACCTCTGTTGTTTGCTGTATACAGATTTAGGATCGTTATATGTTCCCAGTGAATTTATTCTTTTATCATTATGTCATGCCCTTCTCTGTCTCTGGTAATGTTTTTATTATGAAACTTGCTTTACCCTATATTAATATAGTTATTCTTATTCTCCTTTGATCAATGTTTGCATGTTATATCTTTTTTTTCTTTACTAAATTTACTTTTATTCTGTCTATATCATTATATTTAAGTGAGCTTCTTGTAGAAGTTGGGTCATGCTTTTAAATCCTCTAGTAATCTATGTTTTTTAATTGGCATATTTAGACCATTTATACTTGGTGTGATTATTGATATATTAGGGTTTAAACTTATTTTTTCATTTGTTCTCTTTTTAGTTTTGCTTTCCTGTAGGTTATTTTGAGTAGTTTCTAGAGTTCCATTTTGATTTATATATATATTGGTTTTGAGAGTACCTCTTCACCAGTATGTGGAGGTAAGTGTGTGGCTGTAGCATTTTTTTGTGATGTTTGTTTGGAGAAGACGGGTAATTGTCTAAAAGTTTTCTATTCCTGGTTCTTAGGTTAATTAAAGAAGGTTTTAACTTGTGCCTTCTTTTTGTTGCAACCACTGGTGTTTCTAGATTGCCAGCTCCTTCATCTTTCAAGTCTGAGATGAGATAATAGTGCAAAATGAAAAACTGAGTGATTCATCACTGTGTTTTTCCTCAATTCTTGGGGTGCCTAACCGGTTTGCTTTCTTTCCACCTTCCAAAAGTTTTCCTGTGTTTGTTTTCTGTATTTCCTGTTCTTAGTTGTACTTAGTGAGGGGAATAGGAAAATTTTATCTACTCCATCTTTGAAGAAGTAGAAGTTGTGTTTTTAAATCAAAAGCAATTAATATACTTTTTTTTAAAAGTGGAGGAACTTATAACAAAAATCCATAGTCTCCTAGACTTTCTTCTATTACTGACTTCCATTTTTATAGACAGTATGTTCACTCTACTACTTATCGATTTAAAACTTTAATAGCTATTCATTTTTGGACAGTAGATAAAGACTTAACTTTCTCATATATTTTATCTCATTTTCTTCATCCTTTCAATATACCATTAGTTTTATTAACTGATATTAATGATTATATTGTTACAATAATATAAATAGTATTCTATAATATTTGCCAAGTTGCTCCATCAATATGCCTTTCCTTTTTTCCTTTCTCAAGCATCCTGTCATATTAACTCACTTATCATAAAACCACTTTCCTTCCTTTAAGTTCCTTTGCTATCTTTCTCCTATCTAGAGTAGTTAGTTATTTTAGCCTACTGTATATATGCTACCCTAGAACATTTCTTTCTAACTCTCCCAAGTTGTATCCACCTACTTACCATCCTTTCTACAAACCTATCCATTGAAATTAACTAAATGTAGCAGAATGCTAGCCATTGGTGAATCTAGATGAATGATAAATGAGTATACCTTTTACTGACTTTTCCACTATTCTGTAGTTTCAAAGTGTTCAAACTAAAACATTTTGAGGAAAAAAATTGCCATGTCATTCTGATTTTCACTCCTTTAAATTTACTGTCCCTTATACTCCTTTATGGAAGCTTTTCATATATTTCTTTATATCTTTAAATTTACTGTCCCTTATACTCCTTTATGGAAGCTTTTCCTAAGATGTTCTGAAGTTTCAATGCTGTGTCCTGGTATAGTGTATTTAAAAATTCATTATATTGGATACATTTTGAGGAATTTTTTATCAAAGGAAAGATACAGGTAGGAATGAAGGCAAGTAGACAGGCAGGGAGGAAGAGCGGGTAGGAAGACGCACTTCATTATTTTATTTTTTATTTAGTTATTCACACTGGTTGTTCCCCTCCGGCCTGGGACTTGGACCCAGAGGTTCATGGCCTACGCTCCTTTAGAGGCAATGGACCTAACTGCTACTCTACCAGAACACATCCATTTTGAATACTTTTTGTTAAAAGGTCATTCTCACTAGTGTGAAGTGGTATCTCATTGTGGTTTTGATTTGCATTTCTCTCATGATGAGTGATATAGACACTTTTTTCAGGTATCTGTAGGCCATCTATGTGTCTTCTTTAGGTAGGTGTCATTCAGTTCTTTTGCCCATTTTTTTCATTATAATTTTTTTATTGTTGAGATATATGGGCTCTTTATATATCACAGAGATTAAACTCTTATTTGATGTATATTGTATGAATATCTTCTCAAAGTCTGTGGGTTGCTTTTTTGTTTTAGTGGTGGTTTCTGTCATTGTGTAGTAGCTTCTCAGTTTGATGTAGGCCTGATTGTTTTGCTTTGCTTTGGCTTCTATTGTTGTAGTTGTCTCTTCCCCAAAAACATCTTTGGGGTTGACAGTGTGGAGTGTTTTTCTTACATTTTCTTTTATGTATTTTATGGTTTCAGGCCTTATGTCAAGGTCTTTGATCCATTCTGAGTTAACTTTTGTGTATGGTGATAATGAGCAATCTAGTTTCTTTTTTTGCAGATGTCTTTTCAGTTTTCCTAACACCATTTGTTGAATAGACATCCTTCCTCCATTGTATGATTTTGGCACTTTCATCCATATAGCTGTGACTTTATTTCTGGGCTTTCAGTTTTATTCTGCTGATTAGTGTCTGTTTTTGTTCTGGTAGCATGCTGTTTTGATGATGATAACTCTGCAGTATAGTTTGAAGTCAGACAGTATGAATCCTCTGCTGTTCTTTTTTTCTCTTAGGATAATTTTGGGTATTGGAGACCTTCTGTGGTTCCATACATGCTTCACTATTGTTTACTTAATTGCCTTGAAAAATGTTCCTGGGATTTCATTGAAGATTGCATTAAATCTGTATATTGCTTTGGACAGAATGGCCATTTTAACTATGTTAATTCTTCCACTATATGAACATGGAATGTTTATTTCCGTATCTTTGTGTCTTCTATTTTTTTAAGGTCCTGGAGTTTTCACTGCAGAGGTTTTCACCTAGTTTTCAAGTTTATTTCCAGCTATTTGATCTTTCTTGGTACTATTGTGAGTGGGATTTCATTCTTAATTTATTGTTCCTTTACTTCATGTTTTTATATAGGAATGCTACTGATTTTTATGCATTGATTTTATATCCTGCCACTATTGCTGTATTTATTTATTTCTCTAGCAGATTTTTAGGGAATCATTTGGATTTTTCTAGGTATAATATCATATCATCTGCAAATAATGATAGTTTTATTTCTTCTTTTCCAATTTTGATTTCTTTAATGTGCTTACCTTACTGCTCTGGCCAAGACTTCCAGAACAATATTGAATAGTAAACATGATAGTGGGTAAACTTGTCTAGTTCCAGATCTTAGGGGAAATACTCTGTTTTTCACCACTGAAACACCATGTTAGCTGTGAGTTTGTCATATAATGCGTTTATTTTGTTGAGGTATGTACCTTGTATTCATATTTTGGTGAGAGGTTTTTTTAATCATGAATGGGTGTTGAATCTTGTCAAATGCTTTTTCTGCATCTGTTGAGATTATCGTATTGCTTTTAATTTTTACTGTTTTTGCGGTGTATTACAATGATTGGTTTGTGTATGTTGAACTGTCCTTGCATGCCTCAAATGAATTCCACTCGATTGTGGTGTATAATTTTTTCAATGTGTTATTTAATTCTATTTGCCAAAATTTTGTTGAGGATTTTTGTGTTTATATTCATCAGTGATATTGGTCTGTAGCTTTCTTTTTTGGTGCTGTCTTTGTCTAATTTTGGAATCAGGGTAATGTTGGTCTCCTAGAATGAATTTGGGAGTTTTCCCTCTTCAATTTTGTGGAAGAGTGTTAGGAGGACAGGGATTAGCATTTCCTTGAATGCTTGGTAGAATTCACTTAGTGAAGCCATCTGAATCTATGCCCCGGTTTTTTTTTGAGATTATTACTGCTTCAATTTCTGTGCTTGTATTTGGTCTATTTTGTCTGTGTCCTCCTGGTTCAGTTTTGAGGTGTTATGATTATTAATAATATATGACAAAATGATTATATTAATTTCATTGTTTTAATTTCCAAGAAATTTAAAAAACTTTTATTGTATGATTAATATATAACATTATAGAGGTTTGAGTTGTACAGCATTATTATTTATCATATGTATATTATATTGTGATCACCACCATCTATTTTCCATTCTTCATATGATTTACTGCTTTTACCTGATATACCCACACCCCTTCCCTCTTCCTTTCTGTTAGTCATCATTTTGTTCATATAGTCTAAGATTTCTTTTTGTTTTGTTTTGCTTGTTTTTTGTATCAAATGATGTTTACTTTGTTTTTTTACCTTTTACATTGAGTGAAATAATTTGATATTTGTCTTTTTCCAAGTGACATTTCATTTAGCATAATCTCTTGAAGTTCCATTCGCATTTTCACAAATGGCAGGAATTTATTTTTTATAGCAGATATTATTCCATTTTGTATACATGCCATATCTTCTTCACACATACACCTATTTATAAGCATTTAGATTGTTTCCAAAATCAGACTATTGTAAATCATGTTTTAATGAACATTGGGGTTTATATATATATTTGAATTAGTGTTTTCTTATTATTTGAATAAATATCCCAGAAGTAAAATTGCTAGATAATATGATATTTTCTATTCTTAGTTTTTTGAAGTATATCCAAACTCTTGTCCATAGCGATTGCACACCAATTTACAATCTCATCCAACATGATGAAAAGTGTTTCTTTTTCTCCAAAACTTTTCCAACACTTGTTGTTTCTTGGCTTTTTGATAATGATATTTAACTTAAGTTTGACTACTCATTGCCTAAAAACCAATAATTGAGAAATAAGTGTTGAGGAAAGGAGATTAAGTTTGTTCAAGAGGCAGGCAAACTGAGATGGTGGACCATCTCAAGTTTCTCAGGCTAGCAGTAGAGTTTTTAAAGAGACAGGAGAAAAGAGAAAAAAATAGGGTGGTGGTGAAATGCAGATCAGCATGCTCTGTTCTGGAGTTGTCTTAGTTTTTGCTCTCTTGTGGTCTGGTTAGTGACATCCATCAGTAGGTTGCAGCCTCTGTGATTAGATATTGTTCCAGAGGTCTGTTTGTTTAGCAATTTTGGAAATAGTAAAATTTTGTAAACAAATGCCCATTGATGGATGTATGGATAAAGAAGATACAGCACATATGCATAATGGAATACTACTTGAATATAAAAAAGCTCATTCTTGATCCACTGGAATGTAAGCAGCTAGTTATTATGGGAAAAGGAAAGGTAAAAAGCAGAGTTTGTGTGAGCAAGTCTGATTTACTTTAACCCACTGGTGCCCTATTGAGAAACATTTTAGTTGCAATTGTTACTGTAACAATAATAGCCATTATCTCAGGTGTGAGTGATAATCTCCTTGTGTTTTGCTTTGTATTTCCCTAATAATAAGTGATAATGAACATCTTTTTATATATCTGCTGATTATCTGTATGTCTTCTTTGAGGAAGTGTCTGTTTAGGTCTTCTGCCAATTGTTTATCTTTTTCTTTTTGACTTATGCCATTTAGAATAGCCCACTCTTATTCCAACCGTGTTGATTCAAATGACAGGATTTCATAATTTCTAAATGCTGTGTGTTATTCCATTGTGTCTATATACCACATCTTCTTTACCCATTCATGTCAATGGACCCTAAGGTAGTTTCCAGTTCTTGGCTATTGTAAATAGTGCTGCAATAAACATAGGGGTGTATATATCTCTGTGGCTTAGCATTTTTCTATCTTTTGGGTAAATACTCAGAAGTGTGATGACTGGATCATATAGAGTTTCCATTTTAAATATTTTGAGGGCTTTCCATATTATTTTCCCATAAGGGTTGCACAAATTTGCACTCCCACCAACAGTGTAAAAGCATTCCCTTTTCTCTACATCCTTGTCAACGTTTGTTGTTTCCAGACCTTTGGATAATAGCCAATATGTCAGGTGTAAGGTGATATCTCATTGTCGTTTTTGTTTGCATTTCTCTAATAACAAGTTAAGAAGAAGACCTTTTTATGTGCCTGTTGGTCATCTATATGTATTCTTTGTAGAAATGTCTATCCAATACCTCTGGCCATGTTTCGATTAAATTTCCTGTCTTTCTGTTGAGTTTATTCTGTTCTTTGCATATTTTGTATCTGAAGCCTTTATCAGATATATGGAATGCAAATATTTTCTTCCTATCAGTAGGTTGTCTTTTTGTTTTGGTATCATTTTTTTTCTGCTCTGCACAAGTTTTTTTTTAGCTTGATGTAGTCTCATTTGTTTATTTTTGTTTTTGTTTCCCTTGATGCTGGACTTGAGTCCCCGAAAACCTCTGTAAGGCCGACATAATGGAATGTCTTTCTTATGTTATCTCCCATGAGTTTTATAGTTTTCAGTATTACATTCAACTTTCTAATCCAGTTTGAATTATTTGTTGTTTGCAGTGTTAGAGTGTTCTAGCTTCATTTTTTTGCATGTGGTCCAGTTTTCCCAGCACCATTTGTTGAAAAGGTTTTCCTTTATCATATGCTCTTGGCTCCTTTGTCATAAATTAGCTGACCACATATAAGTGAGTCAATTTCTGGTGTTTCAGTTCAATTCCATTGATCTCTGTCTCTCTTATTATTCCAGTACCATACAGTTTTGATTATTATTGCTTTATAGTATAGCTCAATATCTGGTATTGTGATACCTCCAGTTTTGTTGTTTTTGTCTCATAACTGTTTCGACTATTTGGGGCCATTTTTTGTTCCATACAAATTCAATTTTTTGTTCTATTTCCTTGAAATATGCCCATGGGATCTTGCTGGGTCGTGCATTAAACCCGTATATTGTTTTAGATAAGACGGTCATTTTAATAATGTTAATTCTTTCCAGCCATGAGCAGGGGATAGCTTTCCATCTCTTTGTATCTTCCTTTGTTTCTTTAAAGGAAGAATTGTAGTTTTCATTGTACAGGTGTTTCATCTCCTTTGTTAAGTGTATGCCATGGTATTAAGGTGTATTCCAAGGCATTTTCTTTTTGCTTCTGTTGTAACTTCAATAGTTTTCTTGATTTCATTCTCTTCTACTGTATTGTCTGCATATGAAAATATAACAGATTTTTGTGCATTGATTTTGAGCCTATCACTTTATTGTGTTCACTGATTAATTCTAATAGATTTTTTTTATGTAAGTTTTAGGAGTTTCAACATATATTATCATATCATGGGCAAATAGCAATAATTATACTTTCTCCTTTTCAATTTGATACATTTTCTTTCTTTTTCCTGCCTAATTGCTCTAGCTAGGACTATAGTCTAGACTATTGTGTATTGAGTAAGAGTGGACATTTTTGTCTTGTTCCCAATCTTAAAGCAAAACCTTCCTTTGAGTATGATGAATATGATGTTAGCTGTGAATTTTTCATATATGGCCTTTATTATATTGAGGTGTGTTTGTTCTATACCCATTTTCTTGAGAGTTCTTATCATAAATTGATCCCAGATTTTGTCAAATGCTTTTTCTGCATCTTTGACATATTGCATACATCATTCCAGTCTCTCCTGTCCTAGAGAGTGTCTGCTGAGAAGTCTGATGATAATCTGATGGGAATACCTTTATATGTGACATACTTTTTCCCCTAGTTACCTCTGTTTTTCTTTGTCATTGAGTTTTTGGAGTTTTACTCATTTGTCTTTGTGTAGGTCTCTTTGCTTTAGAGGTTCTGTTAGCTCATGGACTTGTGTATTCAGTTCCTTGTCTAGGTTTGGGATGTTCTCAGCTATTATTTCTGTGAATAATAACTGTTACCTTCTTCCTCTATTTGTCTTCTGGGATACCCATTATCCTTATGTTACCTTTCTTAAGGGAATCAGATAACATTTGTAGTGGAATTAGATAACATTTCTAGCATCTCTTTACTCATTTATGTTTAGATTTTATTTCTCTCTCTTCCACTAAATTGTTTCCAGGTTTCCATCTTTGAACTCAGTCATTATGTACTCCAATTGATCTATTATATTCTCAGTGCCTTCTATAACACTCTTCATTTTATTTAGTGAGTTCTTCCCTTCTTGAAAATTTTAATTTCTTAATTATAGCTTCAATATTGTTGGCAAAGTACTCCTTCTGTTTGCTAGTCTTATGCCTAAATTCATTGCTTTGCCCTTCTGAGTATTTTGTATCTGTTTGAGTTTCTTTATGACAACTATTTTGAATTTTCTATCCATTAGGTCACACTCTTTTGTGTCTTAAGTTTGGTTACTGGAGAATTGTCATTCTTTCTTTTGGTATCATATTATCTTGATGTCTGGAGTTACTTGTTGTTATATTCCATCTGGCTTGACTAAAACCTTTAAATTTTTTTGTTTGAAATTTCCACCAGCATTTTATTTGCCTTTTCCTCTTCTGTTGTTGGTACTATGGCATTATTGTTGTTATTATTGCTAGCTGCTGCAGATGCTTCAAGTTGCCGGAAGGTGGTGGGTGTGTCGCACTGGTGTTGCTGGGGAGGGGGAGAATGTGAAGATTGGCTGGGGGAGGACTGGTTCATGTTTTAAGCTCACTGATATCCCTTCTCTTTGGGTTTCTGGATCTGAGACTCAGTGGTCTGCTAGCATTCAGTACACTTTGATGAGCGGGTACCAATTTGATGGCAATGGGGAGAGGGAATTGTCGTCAAAAGAGCCTTCTCTGTTGCCCTCCTTGCTATGGTTGTAGACCATGAGGTGCCCCTCAGCTAAACTTCTTTAGAATTCATTTAGGCCAAGGACTTGGGTCTCTACACTGTTTCTGCTCTACACTCACTGGGGCCTTTGGTCAGGCTGGAATACCTTCTGTCACTATCTCTGTGTACTCCACTGCATTCATGAGACATTATACAATCATTTTCTCTCACACAGATACATGGAACTCTCTGGTGTCTTAGGGTGATGAGCAGAGGAATGCTTGTTCATCTACAGTTGGTCTGTAAGTTGCATATTTAAAGATTTAAAGAGTGAAGTGGAGGCAGCCTTTTTGCCACGATGCTAATTTCATCCGTTTTTTTTTTTTTTTTAACTTTCCATCATTTTTCATGGTATTTATGTCTGTTTCAGGTATATAATTTATATTTAATTCTTTCTCAAATTGTGTAGCTTTCCCCCATTCTCTAAATTATTTATTTCAATTTCCTTTATTTTGTTTATTTTGCTTTTCTCATATGTTGAAGCCTTTATCCAGTGA
The DNA here is from genome assembly GCA_004363575.1 of Solenodon paradoxus. Classification (NCBI taxonomy): domain Eukaryota; kingdom Metazoa; phylum Chordata; class Mammalia; order Eulipotyphla; family Solenodontidae; genus Solenodon; species Solenodon paradoxus. The sequence continues at coordinate 8,482 of RJWH01009267.1, read as the reverse complement.
TCTAGTGATTATTGGTTAAGTGCTTATGTTAGTGTGAAGCCTGGAGAAGTTCTCTACTAACTGTTTAGATGGTTCCTTTGGGACCCAAAATGTGGATTTCTTTCTTTCTTTCTTTCTTTTTGAGTTAAGTTTCTCCACAGAAAAACAATTCCATTTCCTCTCCTGGGAGTAGTAATTTGGTTGTAACACTTTCTGCCCATGATATAGAGGAAAAAGCATGAACGGATATTTAAGCATTTCATATGCAGAGTTTTAAGTAATCACCTTGTATTCAACTTTATAAATGCTCTCACTCATATTTTGTGCTGTCACTGATTCTTAAAATCCCCAATTCAGTTTTTCTAGTCAATAAATCTCCAGTGACTTCTACCTTATATTTTCTGGCTGATGATGTGTCAAAGTGTGGAGAATAGTGTGTGTGTGTGTGTGTGTGTGTGTGTTGTGTACTTGGTGTTTTCTTAGATTATTCTCTATTTTTCAATCTTTTATCGATTTTTACCCCATAACTTTATTCCTGCACTTTGCCCCCAAATTTGCTTCTGAGATTTGAGCTTCTTCTGGATTCTGTAGCTCTTTCCAAATACGTTTTCATTGAAATTAACCCCTGTGAAAACGTTAGGTCAAGAGCGTCTCTACTTGACAAAATGGGTAACTACTTTTTCATCTAATGTTTTTCTTCTAACTTTTTTCTTAAATTCTTTTCAGTTGATGTTTCCTCATATGTTTTTATTGTCCTTGTTGGTTCTTTGAGTTCTGATAAGGAAATAGATATGCTTAAAACATATCCTGTAAAGCACCTCTCAAAATTCAGTGAACAAAAGGGGTCACCAGCACACCTTAATAAAGGTTTTGATCAAATTGTTCTAGGTGAAGCTCCCAAAACACATGTTGACTAGCAATAATCTAAGCCTCTTCTCTGCCACTATATTTTGATATTTTTTCCCTTCTTTTCATATTCAGGTTTTTGCAAAAGACGGAATTTCATTTCTTTTTAATTGCTGAGTAGAATCCCATTAAGTGTAAATACCACATCTTCTTTATCCAGCCATCTGTCAATGGACATTTAACTTGATTCCATATGTTGGTTATTGTGAATTATGCTGCTATCAACAGAGAGTTGCAAGTGTCTTTTTGGATTAGTATTCTGTGTTCTTGGAATATACCTAGAAATGTAATTGCTGGATTTTGGCAGGGAGATAGATGGCTTTGAGTAGTACAGAGATTTAACAAAGTTAATTCATCTGAGCACAGGATATCGTTCCACTTATTTGTGGCTTCATTCTTTTTTTCATCAAAGTCTTATTGTTTTCAGTGAGATATTTCATCTGCTTGGTTAAATTTATTTATTAGAATTTTTATTGATTTTGTTGATATTTTATATGGGATTGTTTCCTTTAACTTTTTTTATAGACAGTTCAGTTAATGTATAGAAACATAACTAATTTTGACATACTGCTTTTGTATCCTACAACCTTATTGAATTTATTTGTTCAAACATTATTTTATATTTTAATATAGCTCTCATAACATCTAAAATTAGAGACAATTTTACTTCTTTATTTGCAGTTTGTATATCTTTTATTTCTCTTCTTGCCAAATAACTCTGAGTAGGACTTCCAGTATGATATTGAACGTAAGTAGTGGGAATGAATAGTGTTGTCTTGTTTCTGATCTTGTAGGAAAATACTTCAGCCTTTTATCAGTCAGTATGATGTTGACTGTGGATTTGTCTTACACAGCTTTTACTATGTTGAAGTTCTTTGCTTATGTACCCATTTTGTTGAGAGTTGCTATTATTAAATGTCATTTAATTTTGTCATATGCTTTGTTTATATCTGTTTGGAAGATCATGTGGTTTGATATTTTTATCCTTTATTCTATGAATAGGATGTATCATATTTGTGGATTTGTATATGTTACAAATCCTTGCATCCCAGTGCTATATCTCATTTAATCATAGTGTATTATCTCTAATGTGCTGTTGAATTTAGTTTTATAATATTTTATTGAAAATTTTTACATGTATACTCAGCAGAATTAATGACCTGTAGTTTTCGTACTGTGTGCTTGTATGGCTTTAGTATTATGTTAATGCTATGTACAATGTGTACAATGTGTTTAAGAGTGTTCCGTCCACTTCAATTTTTTGTCAGAGATTTGAAAAAGTTTAGAGTTAATTATTGAGATGTTTGGTGGAATTCACTTGTGAAACCATCTGGTACAGAGTTTTTCTTTGTTTCTGCTTTAATCTCTTTATTCATTATCAGTCTGTTCAGAATTTGTATTTCTTCATGATTCAATTTTGTCAGGTTGCCTTCTTTCAGGGATTTATCCACTTCTTTCTTTAGTCCACAGTAGTCTCTTATTATGGTTTGGAATTCTCTGATATCAACTGTTATCTCTCTTTCATTTCTGTGTTTATCGATTTGAGTTCTGTCACTTTTTTTTGGTCAAGTAAAGCCTTTGTTAATTTTATTTATTTTTTAAATAAACCAACTCAAAATCTGTGTTCCTCTTTTCTATTGTTTTCCTACTCTCTATTTCATTTTTGCTCTAATTCTCATTATAGTCCTGCTAACTTTGAGCTTAGTTTGTTATTTTTCTAGTTCCTTGAAGTGTAATCTTAGGTTGTTTATTTGCTTTCTTTATTTTCTTATTTTAAGCATTTATAGCTATAATCTATCCTCTTAGATCTGCCTTTTCTATGTACCATAAATTTGGAAGGAAATTTTTTAAAGGAAATGTAAACTATTATATTTTTACAATTATAATATTATATTTTTCTCTGAAAAGAAAACATGTTATTACAGAATTCCCAATCAACAATTCGTGATTGTGCCAGGTACGCAAATCTACACATGGTGATAGAATTTTATAGAACTGTAGACAAAGTGTATGTGAAAACTGATGAACTTCCAGTTAAGTGTGTACCTCAGTTAATAGTATTGTAAGCAATGTTAATTTCTTGGTTTTGACAATGTATTATGTGTATGTAAGATATTAATCTTGGGAGTTACTAGCTGAAATGTACACAGAAAATCTGTATTGTTTGTGCGGCTTCTTGTAAGTCTTAAACTGTTTCAAAAGCTATTATTTTGAAAGTCAATTCAAGAGATAAAGCAATTAAAGAAGCAAGTAAAAAGTTCCTGAAATCTCATCACCAATATATAGTTACTATCAAAATTTTGGTGAACATTTTCCCTATACTTACTGAGCACTTCTTATATGCCAAGAACTCTTTTACTTTAGGTATATCTTGTCAGTTCCTCATAATTGTGTTTAGTAGTTGATACCACTTAGAGAGATAAGATAACTTGTCTAAGTCCATATAGTTAGTAAAGTTTCAGAAATGAGATGCAAACTGAGGGATTTCTAATGCCTACACTCAAGTATTTTGTACCTCACTAGTTATTTATTTCTTCCTCCTTTGAAATAATACTTCGGTCATTATTATTTCTTTTGTTTATAAAGCTATATTTGTTTTAAGATAAGTCTATGCTTATTATACACCACACGCACCATCAGAGTTCTATTGTCCTTTACCAAAACCTTGTTCCCTCTGTCTTCCTCTCCCAGCTCCCCATCATCTTGTGTCCTGTGAATTTTGCTAGGGTTTATCTATTTGTTTTGTTTCATTATATTCCACATATGAGTGAAAACATCCTGAATTTCTCTATTTCTTTCTGATGTATTTCACTTAACATGATCCCCTCCAGTTCCATGCAGATTGTTGCAAAGGGCATAAGTTTGTCTTTTTTAATAACTGCATAGACTCCTATTAAGTATATATGAGACAGCTTCTTTATTCAGTCTGTTGATAGACATTTAGGTTATTTCTGTGTCTTGGTTACAGTATTTCTGTATGCAAGTGTTCACGTTCTGGCAGAGTAATTCCTTGCCTAGTCCAAGGAAATCACAAGAATACATAGGTGACAAGGACATGGCCTTTTTGTATTCACAACAAGGGATTCTGATGGTGGTGGGTCGGGTATGCTTCTGGAAAGCTACTGGTGGGGAGAGGGGCTGTTTTATGGGGTACAGCAGAGAGAATGTAGTCAGCGGGCAGGAATAGAGAAGTGAACAAGAACAATGAAGACTCAATTAGACAAGGACAACAAAATTCTAGGGCAAGGCATCTTGGGTACAATCAGTACAGACGGAGGCAGTTATCACCTCAGAAAGTCCATCCGTTACATTCAAGTCTGTACTCAGCATTAGCCATTCACCAAAGTCACTTTCAAGTTTGGGCATGGGTCATGTTCTCACGCTACCCCACAGACTCCACCTTAATGAAGTCCAGCCCGCCTTCTTCCTGAATGTTGGATATTGTTCCAGACAGTGACCTAAGTTGTCCCATCAGAATGACTATATATCATATAAACAGTTTAATTTTAGCCTCTATTCTAATAACTTTCACTCTACATTTCTTTTCTTCTGAACTTTATTTTGAGTTTCCAAGTTCATCCTGTGTCTTTTTTCCCTACAAAGTAGATGCCAACAGCTTTCACCACTTGTAGAATTTTGTTACTAGCAAAGCTTTTCTGGCCTTCTGTGCATGGTTTCATCTGAAAAATATGTAACTGAAAAATATGACTACATATAAACTACCCCCTTTTCATCTTAATGCTCTGCTTCTCTCAAACATGGCATCAGTTTCCATGTGAGAGGTGTGGCAAACCACATATAACAGACTTTCCTTGTTCCAGTATCACTTCAATTTCTTCCCTTACCCACCAATTGCTATGTTTTATCTTTTTTTTTGATTTTGTCAATACATCTAGTAATTCATTTCTCTGCAAGAGAAATGGGAAGAAAATCATAGACTAAAGTTTTTTCTTGATCCAGACACATTTCATAGCCTTTGACATTTAAAGAATTTCGGATAAATTCTAGTACCTGACAGTTAAGTACTGCCGAGTCATTATTGCTGTTTCCAGGAAACTGAGGAGTGTGCATGTTGCCGGTTTTAGTACCTTCTGCAGTGAGATGTCTGGTGTCATCCTGATGGCCATTTCCCCTTCCTCCAAGGTGCCATTGAAAACAGCAGCCTTCAAACCTCTGCTAAAACTTTTATTGTCCAAAGTTGTGTTGAACTCTGTCGTGAAGCCGACAGGGCCAGGAGCATTTCTCTTCTTCAACGACTGAATCCTGCTGCTCACCTTTGGAGCTGTCTTGTCAGCTCCCCTATCAGCTGTCTCGCTCCCCTTTGACAGGTACTTCAACAGAAGACTATGGCCCCTCCCTTCCCTCTGCTCCTAAAATAATTCTGAAAAGAACTCCACAGTTCAAATTTCTCTTTTTACACTCTTAATCTGTCCACAGTTTTCATGAAGACCACCGCCAGCCAATATGCCTCTGTCTTAGGCACCTACCCATTCGCATGCTAGAGGTCCTGCCTTTCATTTTACTTTAGCTTTCTCTTCTTCACTTATCTTGACTCTATGTATACAAATTCTTCTTATTTGGTATTTTATTTTTGCTGTTTTTCTTTTGTACCTTCTCTTTTTGCTCTCTATTAAACACATCTGCAATTTGGAGTTTGTGTTTTGCTCTATAAAGCCATCAGCTTGACTCTTTGCCTTGGGCACTTTTCCTTGAAATGCTATTTTGCAGGTCACTCTTGTCACATTCTGAAAATAGCATAAACCTGAGAATCTATTCTGAGGCAATAGAAACACATGTGCATGAAGATATATATGTGTATATATATATGTATACATATATATCTCTACAGGTTTTCAGCACAATCCTGTTTGAAGTGTGAAAAACTAGGTACAGCCAACATTTATATCGAATAAATTTGGTACAGCCTTATTATGAGGTACTGAAAATTCATTTTGAAATGATAATATAGAACTGTATTTACTGACACTGAAAGATTCTACAATATTTATTGACTGAAAGGCAGGTTACAAAGTATAAATATACTATGAATATGTGTATGTATGGATATATATAGAGGCACTAAACACACACGCATCCACACATATATGGGGTATTTGTTAAACAGTACTGCCTCTAGTCAGGCAGATTTTAGTATGAATATTGGCTGCATTATTTACTATTTGATATGACTTTGGGCAAATTATTAATTTCCTTGTGTCTTGATTTGGACATTTATAAAGTGGGGATAACATTTCGTATGGTTTTGTTAAGATTAAATGGCATGATTCATACTAAGTGCTCAGGATAGTGACTGGCCATTGTTTCTAGTATTTTGAAACTTAAAATGTAAATGAAAGTGTTTTGAAGAGTAGAAAGTGACTGAAAGGTGAGTGACAAATGTGGAATATATCATGGCTGTATACTGATAATATTGAGTATGAGATCAAGTTTTCTTAAACTCTGAGATGTTCCATCTCTAAGATTTGTCACAGAAAGTGAGGCAGGCTTCTCCTAATGAGGGAGTAGCACTGTGACATTGCTGCCCACAAGAACTTAAAGGAATTGCCTCAAAAGTCTCGGTGCTGCACTATCTCTGGCTTTTGACAAAATTGTGATTTAAGTAGTTTCTTCTAGATCATCTCTCACATTCCTGGCCACTTCTGCAATGTTCAATCAGAAATCAGGGCTTTCAGTATCATTATAAAACAAAATGAGTAATGGTGGCGATATCTGAGAGTTTGCGCCACAGGTACAAGTAGAATAGAGAACTCTGTGTAAAGGGTAGCCTTCGGTTATGCCCTTCATTAAACTTCTCCTTTGTGTGAGAGAGTCATGAGCTCAACTATTTGATATTTGAAGATGTTATCATAATTAAAGAGATTTCTCACAGGACCTCTTTATGAAACACTCGGGTCTTCTTGAGCAGACTCCAGCACCTAGTTGCCAGAGGTGGAAGAACGGGTCTCCTTTGTTTTCTCAGCATTCTTGATTTGGTTATCTTCTTATTCATATTCTTTGACTTTAATTCTTCCTAGAGATTACAGTTATATTTTCTAGATTCTAACTGATCTGAAATATTTATTTTAGGGAACACATTATTTCATTAAAAATAAAACTTTTGTCTAACCATCTGTTATAGGATGTTTCCAAAGGAATAAGAAATACCCAATTAGTACTCAGATTGGTTATGGTAGTTATCTTTCAGATTTCCTGAATGTTCTTCAAAAGTATATGTCAAAGAAATATTAATTGGTTGAAGATACATATACTATCACTCAGTGAAAGTTTTGTGTCACATATAAGTGCAATTTTTCATTTTTTCAATAAGCATTTTAGTATCCTATATTGTAGGAGGCACAGTGCTGGACACAGTGAGCTGAAAATGATACAATTCCTCTGTTAAAATCTAGTGGGATATATAAAACATGTGTCTATAGTTAGAATATGATCAGTGTCATAGAACCAAGGAAAGTAATATTTCTACGATTTCTAGAGGAGAAAGGGAATTCAAGGAAAGTAATATTTCTACGATTTCTAGAGGAGAAAGGGAATTCAAGATCATATTATAGGTGAAAAATGGGAAACTTATTCAAAATAATGAAACTGATTTGTAATAGTTTGGGTTTTGATTATACAGAGTTTTAGATATTAGATAAAATATTCCATTTGATAGGCAGCTTAAAACACTAAAGATTTTTAATCAGTAGAATGATAACTGCAACTATAATAAGTAAGAATAATAGCTCGGTTATTGCACATTTAATATGCACCAAAGCTGGGACTAACTTACATGGGTACCTCATTACTTCACTCTGTGAGATAGCTTTATTAGCCCCATTTGATAAATGAATGATATAAGTATGTTTGAAGTTAAATGACACCCCAGGTTTAAAGATCATAAATAGTAGAACTGAGATCAGAACTCAATAGTCTGACTCTAGAATTTAAGGTCTGATGACTATCAATGACAATCAAAATGATGCATTAAGAAGTGACAATAGATCAGAGTATGTACTGGAATGGAGGAAAAAAGAGACTCAAGAAGACCAGTTAAGAAATCATTGTAACCATCCAGGCAAGAGGTGATTAGACCCAAACTATGGGTGGTAATTATTGAAATGGAAGAGAGGAAACTACACAAGAAACATTTTAAAAGAAGAATTCATAGATTGGATGTAGGAGTAGAGAGGAGGAATAAAAGTGGTGAGCAAATTCAATGAATTAAAAGTGTGAGATGATCTCCAAAGAAAGGGTAGGCAAGTTTGAAAACCATCAATAGAAATATGATAGCTAGAGAAAAAGTCTAACAGCTTTACATTAATAATCTCTGGTCAGTTTAAACTTAAAGCATTCATACTTGAGTAAGATGAATAAACCACAGCATATTCAGAAAAGGATGACTAGGATGGTAAAGGGACTTGATGGCTCACAGCCACAAGAATGTGTCTTGGTTGTGTTGGGGAAGAGAAAGCACAAGAATGGTCATGATATTTGTCCTCAGACATCTCAAAAGCCATGTTATGGAAGAAAAAGAACAGTGGAGGGTAAGGTTTTATGAAGCAAAACCAGGGTCAATTGGTAGAAGGAGCAAGGAGAG
>RJWH01009266.1:0-23975 GCA_004363575.1 Solenodon paradoxus | reverse complement strand
GGAGGTGAGGACGGAGGTGAGGACAGAAGTGAGGTGAGGACGGAGGTGAGGACGGAAGTGAGGTGAGGATGGAGGAGCGCAGCGGCCATGCCTGGACTCTTCCCGCAGCAGCGCAGAGGCATCTGCTGGGGGCACGGTGCTCAGACGCGGCGGGCGCCAGCCATGGAGCGCGGGGACGGGGCGATGGGACAGCAGCCGTCTGGAGCAGCGCAGCCACAGCACGTCCACCCAGCTCTGCTGCGACAAGGCCCACCCTCAGGGCTGGCTGGGCCGAGTGGGAGAGCACTTAACCCGGGAGAGTAAAACGGGAGCCCCAACGCCAGTGGCGCCGCCGCGGTGGTAGCGGGGCTCAGCGGCCTTGCGGGGAATAGCTGAGGCTCCGCACTGGCGCTCCCAGTTCCCGGACACAGGCAGACGTCGCCCGCAGGCCCGGGCCCACGTTCCAGGGACAGGCTGGGGAGTCCATGAGGAGGGGTGGCCGGATGGGGGCAGACGCAGGCGCGCACTCATGTGGGCCCATTTCCCTGCGCCGCTCGTGCCGGCCTGTGAGGCCGCTGCCAGTGCACCGGTCACCTGCACCAGCTCCAGAGGCGCTCGGCGCCGGGCTCGCTGTCGTATCACCGCACGGTCCCCAGACTGGATGGCAGGTCAGCATAACGTCCTACCTCTGTCGTCTCACTTGGTCTTTTCTCCTCACACGCATGCACGCGCACAGGCACACACGCGCACAGGCACGCACGCGCACAGGCACACACGCGCACAGGCTCACACGCACATAGGCACACACGCGCACAGGCACACTGGCACACACACGCACAGGCACACTGGCACACACATGCACAGGCACACAGGCACACACGCACACAGGTGCACAGGCACACAGGCACACATGCACACACGTGCACAGGCTCACACGCGCACTGGCACACAGGCACTCACAAGCACGCACAGGCACGCACACACGGCTGTTCCAGTCGCCCGCGCGGCTGCAGTGGCGCCCGGCACCAGCCAGGGCAGAGGGACACTCCTAGAAGGAGCTGGCTCTCCAGCTGACGGTTCAGTGGCAAATGGGCAGGCATGGAGTCATCGATCATCTCGCAGCCAGTAACCCACGTGAGCGTCTGCGGTTGGATAACTAAAGACAGAGACCACAGCGGTCGCAGGAGCACGCACACCCGCGTGTGCCAAGGCCGTAGCATTTGTCTGCCGGCCTCTGGAGTCTGTCTGGGTGGTGACAGCGCCCGGGCTCCCCGAGGCTGGCCTCGCTGCCTGGCCTGCGCCCAGGGCCCCGCTAGGGGACCCACAGGCTTCTGTCCCTGCTCCCGCAGGAGGGTCACGTGTCCGCTCAGGGGCCGGCAGCTGAGGGTCTGTGGGGTCTCGCTGAGCAGACAGCTTGGCGAGTTTGTCCTGGAGACAAGCGCTCACAGGTGGAGACCCGCTTCCAGGACTGTCTCCTGCCCCGTGGGGACACCGCCGCTGGCGCGCGACTGGTGAATGAAACAGAGGTTTGACAGTGTCACTCTGTGATACAAGGGCGGTGGCAGCCACTGAGTGGCAGTCTCTCAGCTGACCTCTTGGGAGCCAGGCCATGGGTCAGGAAGCCAGCAGGGACTGCGCCACCTAAACCATGACGGGCGTGGCGGCTCCTTCTCAGAGCGCCCTCGGTGACGGCACAGACGGCATCTCCCCACCTGCAAGACCCGGACCTGGTCTAGGCCCGGAATCCAGGGCCGGGCTCCGGGCTCCAGGCTCCAGAAACTCCGAGAGCAAAGGGGTTTCTGGAGGCCATGACCCCAACTCGCTAGTCGTTGCTACAGAGCACGCACCCGCTTGCCCACCCAGCAAGCCAATGCCTGAGCCGCGCTGCTGCACGCTCCCGCACCAAGCGCCGAGGGCGGCGTCTGGCATGGAGGGTGTAACTGCTGGACTCGATTTCACACACTGACAAAGAGAAGAATGCCCGTCTTGGACATTTCGTTTCCGTTCCTTCTTGTGGATGGGCTAGCCAGCCTCGCAGACCAGAATAGGACTGTCGTACGGTCCGCGGGCCATTGAGCTCACTGGTACCCCTCACGAGCCAGGCCTTCCCTTCCTCCGCTGGAGTCGGGAGGGGCACCCGCTCAGCACTCCCCTCAAGGACTCGTGTAGAACGTTCGGAGAATGCTGTCAACAGGACACAGGCTGGCCCACACCCGTCACCAGTGGGAGATGCGTCCCAAAGTTGAACCAGAAACAGATCGCCAAGGACAGGGCACCGAGAGTGGCCGTATCTGACCTGTGAGTGGGCCTGCTGGGGCCTGCAAAGAACTTGTCCACCCCCCGACTCCGGGACACAGTCCACGTGTCCACTCAGTCCCGACCCCAGGACACGGCCCACATGTCCGTCTCGCTCACATCTGATACATCCATGTCTCGGCTTGCCGGTGGCGGCGGCGGTGGCGACCATCCCCTGGGAAGCCGGAGGCCCCTTGGGAGACTCTTCTGTGGAGCAGGCAGCAGAGCAGAGTCGACAGAGCAGATGTCTGCATCTGGGAAGGGCCGCGGAGAGGGGGGACGCTCCCCATCCAATGTCCTGTCCCCCACCGTCCCGCCCTCTGTCACCGTGAGGGTGACTGGTTCCTGCTGACAGGTGACAAGGCGCCCTGAAGATGCTGGGTGAGAACCACGGCGTGAGTGTGGCTGATGGGTGCCCTCCCTGCCTCCCCGCGTCCCGGGACCACCAGCTGCGGGGGCGCCAGCTTACCCAGCTTCTCCACCGCTGGGACATCACGTAGAACATTTCTGAGGCCGCTCTCGGTCACTACAGTGCTGGGCACACTTGAAATTGCCTCTGCGCGTGCGCGTGTGCGTGTGCATGTGCGTGTGGAGTGATGTGTGGCGTGTGCAGCCTGACGCTTGTATACGTGTGAGGACTGACACGTGTGCGCTGTGTGAGAGGATGGACATGCGTGTGCACACGCGTGTGCACACGTGTGGGTGTGCACGTGTGTGAGGCCCGAGGGCACACTGAGAGAGGCCCTGGTTCCCGACATCGTGCAAGTGAGTCTGTACTGTGGAACCTTCTGGAAGCCCAGCCAGGAGCCGCTGTGGATGGATGTGGTCTGCCCGGATGGACTGACCCACGCACGTCCCACGAGGGGGCTCTGCGCCTGTTGTCCCTGGACACGGTGGCCGCAGGTCCCTGATCTCCATCCTCTGTGCCTGCAGTCCCGCGGTGCACCCCTGTGGCCTGGTCGCCGTCCCCTCAGCCCTGTGGGCCAGCCCTCCTCTCGAGGCGGAGGGTTGATCTCAGACGAGCGGCTGCACACACTGAGGGACGGTGGGTTCTCAGCCCAGCGCGGGCGCAGCTTCCTCAGACTGGCCGTCGTCATGGCAACGCTGGTTCCTGCGCAGGAGGAGAGAAAGGGACTCGGCAACCTGGACACCAGCAGCCAGCAGCTCAAGTCACCCTGCGGTCCCACCGCCAGACGCAGCCTCTCAGAGTGGAGGCCACCCGCACCCTGGAGGATGGGCCCTGCGCCCACCGTGGGGTCGTGGGCATGGTCCCACTCGGCTGAAAGAGGCCGGCCTGTGACCGAGGCTTGTCACGCTACTCCAGCCAGGGAGCCGAGCATCGTCCTGGTCTCTGTCCAGGGACATCGCAGTCAGAATCCCAGAGCTGAGCTGCTGGCCGTGCGGGAGGCCGCTGACCCCCTGTACCCACCCGGCTCTAAGGACCTGGAGGGCGCACGTGGCCATCTGACTCTAATTTAGACACTCCAGGCAAGCTCTCGTGGGGGTGCTTGGAGGCGTCCGAGACCTGGGGTGTGGGGGGCCGTCCGCAGACGGTGCCCACGTGCTTGGCCGGCTGACGGGCAGGGTGGCCTTGGCACCGGGCCTCCCAGGGCCTCCCCGAGGGAGGCAGAGCCCAGCACCCCATCGGGGCACTCGGCAGGGTGCCGTAGCTGCAGAGTCTGCTTAGAGCAGGCCTGTGCGTCCCGGTGACTCGCGCAGCAAGCCGGCGGGTGGGCCACGTGCAGCCCGGGGGCCCGCTTTCTGACCCAGAACCAGACAACTGGGATGAGCCAGCCAATAAAAATGCTTCTTCCTCCTCTCCTGCCTGCCTCTGAGAAAGGGCGGCGGGGAGGGAGAGAGGACCTTTCTATAGCATCTCTGACAGGTGTGTGAACTGGGCCCATCCCTGCCACGACCTTCAAGGCAGAGATGCGTTTCCAGAGGGTCGTGACTCCCCGAGGTCACCCCTTGGGATCTGACCTGGGCCCGTCGTCACAGCCAGACTCCAGCGCTCCAGCACTGTGTCACATGGTCACCCACCCTGGAGTTGACCCTTGGGTGCGCCGTGCACTCGGATGAGGAGGGAGGTTCATTTGCAGCGACTGCTCCCGCTGTGTCCTCCTCCTGTGACCATGGGTGAGGCTGCCGTTCAGGGATGTCTCAGGACGGACATGTGCGGGCTGCCCACCAGACCTGGCCCTCTCTGGGCAGCCAGACTCCAGTGGGGAGTCAGTGTCTCTCAGACGCTCTGGCCGGCTCCTGGGGACCAGCCTCGGCCCGGGGGCCCAGCCGCAGCCCAGCCAGGCCCTGCTGACACGGCCCTGCACAGACCCAGGGCTCCCCACGGGCACCCATCTCCCTGGCCACTCACGCTCGATGGGAAGGATGGTTCTGCTCCTTCGGCCTGGCAGGCCACAGGGCGTCCGCTCCTCAGCCTCTCCTCATAGTCAGGATAGGTCTGTGCTCTGCTTGGTAGAAAAGCAGTTACTGCTCTGATTCCAGGACCCTCAGCAGAGTGAGACTATTCGAGTCTCTCTGAGCCCCCGACCAGTAACTTGGGAGGGGACAGGCCAGCTGAACTGAGGCTGCAGTGGCCCTCGGGCCCCGCCCAGTGCTGGCCTGTGTCCTCAGGTGCTCTCTCCAGCCAGACAGATGAATCCAGCACTCAAACAGTTAAACGAAATATGCCAACCAAGCTGCTTCTAAAGTGAAGCTTTCACTCTGGACTGTCTCGTCTCTGTCCGTTAACACGCGCATGCACTTCACAGTCGAGTCTGTCCATGGTGGCCAGGCACGGCTGCTCTCCTGGGGACACGCGCTGCGGGCAGGCAGCGGCTGCTGGGGACACTGCCAGTGGCGGACCCGGCAGAGCCCGCTGTGTGGGCTCCACGTCACCCTGCTCTTAAGATTTTTGATCCCGAAGTCCACTGTGATCTGAAGGCCTTTGCATTTGTTTTTCTGAGAACTGACTTTCCACGCCCCTTGTCTGTTTTCCTAGACCTGGTCAGCCGTGTTCCTTCAAACACACTCACAAAAACGTTTGCCTCTGACTCACAAGATTAAACGTGAACAGCACATCCTTGGAAGACGGGGGCCAACGCTCAGGCCCTGGGCGGAGCACTGGCCTTTCCGAGGGAGCTTCCGCCTCGCCGGTCCGTCTAAGCAGCGTGTAGCCTCCGCCCAGCACTCTGCCCGGAGCCGACCCTGCCGACGTGCTCCCCAGGCAGGGCCAGGGGCGCGGGGCCGGCCCCGAGCTGAGGGTGTCAGGAGGTCCTCCCTGGAGGGTCAGCTGCCTCCGAGCGCCAGCGGCCCCCTGACTGCAGAGCCTGAAAACCACTTGGGGGCCAGGCCGGCCCTTAGAGCCAGAGGGAGCAGTGCAGATTAACTCTCTGCTTCCGTGTTCAGAGACACAGGTTCTGCACGCACGCAGATACACACGCTCACACGAACACACTCACACGCTTGCACACACACACACACACACACACACACACACACACACACACAGGGTGCAGCAAATGGTCACGATGGTCCAGAGGGACTGAAGGCCCGGTGACACCGCCCTTCGGTCGGCTTCTCATCTTCTCTCCTGGTGTCAGGTGAAAGGCATCCATTTCATATAAGAGAATCAAAAATCCACAAGCAAGAGAATTGAAAGCTAATGAAAAACAAACGAAAAGAAGTGGAAAGGTAATTGAAGCTGGACCCTCAAAGGTGCTTCTACATCTATATTTCACAGATGTCATTTCACGGACTCTCAAGGGACTTCGCTCTCACTATGACGGAGTCTCTGACAGACGCTGGGGCCTCACTGGACTCATCGCTGATCTAGAACATTGTCCTCCCCGCTCCCAGGGAGAAGAGAGCTCATACGTGTATGTGGACGAGTCACGAGAGCTTTCCAGTCTTTCCAGTGTCTTCAGACATCGTCAAGCTGTGCACAGGGACACACTGGTACTGACACTAAATCAGTTAAGAGTGATGTCTGCCGAGCGGCCAGAACAATTTACTATCCAGAAGAACAGCTCTTTCTGCTTCCCAACAAGGTAAAAATTGCCGTGTTTTTGAGACTCAAGTTGCTGGCTGCCCCCCAGTGCCTACCACCTCCCTTTATCAGACCCGTAACCAAGGCACCACTGCAGGCCTCCGCCCCTGCAGAGCCGGGTGGAGCGACTGAGGGGACAGCCTAACTTGGAATCTGCAGGGCAGTAGGCAGATGTGTGAGCAGTGGCCACACAGGGGCATCGGCACCGGCGGACGGGCTGGAGACAGGTGAGCAGCCCAGAGGCTGCTGGCGGAGCAGGTCTCAGAGCTGGCGCTGGTCCTGAAAAGGCTGAGAAGAGGAGACGTGTTTCTAGAGAAATTGTGTTCCCGTTCCCGCACCCCAAATACCACTGGTTGACCAGACGGGGCAGTGAGGTTTGGGATGCGTCCCCTGCGGCCTGCGTCGGGAGGGCTGCTGCCTGGGGAAGCCAGCCAGGGAGCAGGGAACGCAGCGGAAGAGCACGCTCCGCAGAGCGCCCCCAGCAGACTCAGCCGGCGGGGATGCTTGTCGGGAAGGAGCATGTCGCGGGCATTCCAGGAAGATCACGCTGCAGACGTCTCTTTGAAGCGTGGCCGGAGCGCAGGCCCCGGTCAGTCATCAGCGGTGCTGAGTCGCATCGCACTGTGGGGTAAAGCCGGCCACCGTCTGAGAAGACCCGTGCTGTGCTGGGAGGCGCAGCTCTCTGCAACGGAATTGTCTCTTCAAGGAGAAAACGCTTTTATGATTAACAGGAGACGGGAACCAAAGCGACTGCGCTCAGGAGAGGCTGCTGCATCATTCAAGGAGAGCGGCTGGTAGAAAACAAGTTAGCAAAAATCTCATGAATTAAACGATGATTACACACCCAGACAGGAATCTCGGGAGAACGTCCCTGAGGCTGGAGGCGTGGATGGAGAACACGGTGTTGTCACAGAAGGCGGCACAAAGGGAGGTGCCCGCAGCAGTGCCGGGAGGGTTAGGAGGGGCGGCCGATGGCCTGCAGAGCTGTGACTCGTTGCGGGGAACTCTGGGAGGGTGGGAGCCAAGACTCAGCAGAGAACACTCACCTCCACACATCGAAGGAGCCCCAGCAGCCGGGCCTCCGCGCCTGGGACAGCCAGCAGGGTCTTGGATCCTCGAGATGACAGAAAACATCAATTTTCTTTGGGAAGAAAGCGGGCTCCTTACGAAGGTGCGGTGATCAGACTGGCAGCCTTGCTAGACAAGAACGAAGTGTTAGAACAATGATTTGAAATCTAGATAGTGACAGCTGGTTAAAAAACGTCATCTAACCCCCAAGAGAAGATCAAGCTATGTTCAGACCCAGATTCAGAAAATTCATCCATAATTGGGTCTTTCCTCAGGAACCGTGAGTGAGTCTGTTCTATTCAAACAAACATGGAAACAACAATGAGGCTAAAAGTCAGACGACGTGGGAACAAGCATGACGAACACAAGAGTTTATGCATCTCGGGACACGCTGAATCGTGATGCGCATGGCCAGACCGTGGACGGCAGCTGTTAAGAAATGTCTCCTAGGAAAGTAAATGCAACACATCCAGGAACTAAAATTTCTCCTGGATGCTTATAGAGACCATGACAGGGAATAAAGAAAAGATGCCAAGTCTGCTCAGGGAGGAGAAGACGTCACAGCCAAGGTCGCCTGAATCCCACGTCTTGGCAGCAACCCGAGGAGCAGAAATCAGGGACTCGTCATCGAAGACATGCTGCGCCTTCGAACAACCGGCTCAGGAGTGAGACGCACATACTCTGTGCCAAGCCTCTCAGAACGCACCTTTCTCAGTGAGCTACTCAAGGATGCGCTCCTGCAAAGCCAGGGGGGAGTCCCTCGAAGGGACCCGAGGGTCCGCCCAGCTCCGGGCGGCGCCGGGGTGTTTGGAGTCCTGAGGAAGGAGAGTCTGGGCCTCAGAGCAGCAGGCCCACTGGAGAAGGAGGGAGAGGGCCCCAGAGGGAACAGGGCTGAGAGCTTCCTGACTCTTCCTGCAGTTTGAGTGTGTGAGAGACAATGGAAACACTGAGAATGAATTCACGATCAGTGCCCCCAGAGTGCTGACATGTGTTACCGTGGGGGGCGGGGGAATGCAGGGTTGAATCCGGATGCTGTTTTTCTTTATTATAATAATTCTCATCATTCAAATAATGCAAACATGTGCTGACTTTGATCCAAATAAAACATACATTAAAAATGAAGACATTGGCAGATGATCATACTATTTTTTTTCCTGATTATTACTTATACAATAAAAAATGTGTCTTTAAAAATATAAACAGTTTCTTAGACACTAGCATCGATGCACCGAGCATGGCGGAGACTGCGGGGCAGGCAGGAGCGGCCCGGAGCAGGGTCTCCACAGACCCGGCGGCTCTGCGGGCAGGTGCAGGAGCAGGGGTGCGGTCTGTGAGGCCGCAGCTGCCGGGAACTGGTAGAGTGGGGGCAGGTGACGCACCCTCAGTTAATTGTGGGGACACGGGGTTCGCTAGGCTAGAGCCACAGGCTGATGGAGAGCATTGTCACCACCGGCCAGTCCCCAGGAGACCCTGTGTGTTAAGACTGGAGAATGCCTTAAACCAGCAGGACGCACCTGACAGACGGAGCTTAGTGCTGACAGTCAGCTGCCGGGATAAGGAAAAGAAGGCTGCATTTTAAAATTAAATGACATGGAATGAAGAACCAGCGCGCTTACTCTCAAGGATGCAGAAAGCACAGAAATTCCCTTTCCAAAGAACGACTCCACCTCCTTTCTCCAGAAGAACGTCTATTTTTAGACCGAGCAGAAGGAA
The DNA here is from genome assembly GCA_004363575.1 of Solenodon paradoxus. Lineage (NCBI taxonomy): Eukaryota > Metazoa > Chordata > Mammalia > Eulipotyphla > Solenodontidae > Solenodon > Solenodon paradoxus. The sequence goes on along the minus strand of RJWH01009266.1, from coordinate 14,875 downwards.
AACTGGCGGTGTCCATCTCTGCGGTGGAGGATTTTTTAATTAGCGGTGCTCCCTCCTGACCTCTCCGATCTCCAGCAGCCTTGGTGTCACAGCTGAATTCTTGGTGTAAATGCACCTGCTGGACCCATCCGGGACCTCGTCACCGTTTTAACATTTTTATGGGAAGACATATTTAAAGTCATTGAATTATAAATAAAATGTGAAGATGAAGACCATTTTAATATGGGGCTTCATGTGTATAAAAGTATTTTTATTCACTGCATCTGCACACTTCTTGGCCAATAGCTTCTGCATAATATTTAGATAGTTCCTCAATGGTCTTTATTCATCTCTTTGGGACTTGGAGCTCCAACAGGGACTGATAGGCATAGAGTGAAAGGCGAGGGCCCAGCCAGGGCCCAAGAACAAGTCTAAAAGGTAAGAGCAAAATAGCAATCATTTCCACATTAGCTGTCACCTGCCAGATCCAACCCCGCGCACAAGAGACGGTCAGGGCTCTGACAGTGAGTTGTGGGCCCAGCTCTGCCTCCCGCCCTCCCCAGCGAGTCCCTCTCTGGACAGTCATGACAGAAGTAGCATGGCCGTGAAGGGCCCCAGGGCCCGGGGGCCCAGTGGCTCGGAGCTGGCAGGAGGCCCCAGCACGTCTTCACGCGGTTATCGAGTCTCCTTTCATTTCCTTTATACCGTTTCACGGCAAAATTAAATAGCTAGGAAATTGCAAATGTGGATCAGCTCATAATTCCGATTATTATGGTTAATTAAATAACGCTCTCCGTGACACACCATGGTAATTATCTTCTTTCGCCGCACTCTGATTTTCCTGTTAATTTAGTTCCTAAATTTATTTCTGAACTCTGGACTTTAATAGAGAGCTATTTTAATGAGGTATTTACAAATGCACATGTTGTTGATAAGCTGGATCTTAAGGTTCTTACCCAACGCGACATCGATTTCAGGGAGAGGAGAGAGAAAAGCGCCCGTTTTTTGGGACGTGACTGAGAACCCAGACAGCATGTTCTCTGTTTGGCGGCCGTCGCCCGTAGCGCCTTCTTTCTGCGTCGGTTCCTATGCCCGTGTCATCTGACCGCATCTAGTTTCCGTCTTGTCCTCCGTCTAAGACCCCCCAGGTCAGACCCAAACGCGTGAGTGCTGTTGCTGCTCAGTGTGGGACCAGCAGGCGGACGACACTGCAGGTGCTGGGCCCTCGTGGCTGCAGTGCTCCCCCTCCCACCCCGTCACCTTGCCGCGGCTCCGCCTGCGGGCCTCGTGGAGTGGACACAGCTTCTCCTGAACCTCGGGTACATGCAGCACTCGCAGGAGCGTGGGTGGTGGGGTCCTCACCAGGGTGCCTTCTCTGGGACAAGGCCTCCCTCGCCGGGGCAGCCCTGTGCTTCTCAGAAGGGCTGAGGAAGTGACCATGTGAAAGGACATGGAACGAAGGAGGGGTTCCACGTGGGAAGGATGGACAGGAGCCACGAGATGACTCTGGACCCTGGAGGGTGAGCTGCAGCTGGGCGGCAGCGACCGGAACCCACAGCTGCAGGGCAGGAGACCCTCTCTGTGCAAACTGCAGGTGGGGAAGCTCACACAGCTCTCCAGGTGTTTTTCGAGTGCTTTAGTTCTTCCCAGACATGTAAACCCCACATTCAAAATCAGGTCCCTATTCTTCACGAATTGTAATTTTTTTGGCGTAGTGGCTCAGCGGGTGGAGACACTGGCGTGCGGACTGCGTTGAAGACCTGGGGCGAGAAACCAACATGAACAATGAACTAAATAAAGAGGCAAAATCAAAGACACAAAGTCCGAGTCACAGACGTCCAGGCGGTTAGGCAGGGCTTGCGGGGCCTGTGTCCACAGACACGAGGCGCATCGTTCCTCTTCACGGGCGGCGAGGCCGAGCGACTCTTGTCTGGGGCACCGCGGGACAGCAGGGCGAGCACCACGGCCGACCGACACGCTGCAGGGCGGCACTCGTCCTGCGCCGGCGCCCCGGACACCTCAGAGGAGGGCTCTCCAAGCCCCGTGGCAGAGACAGTGACTGACGTGTGGTAGGAAACGCACCTTCCTGGGCCTGTCCTCCTCCCAAGTTCAGGTTCGGGTGACACAGGCACCTAGGCATCTGCTGTGTCCCTGGAGCCGCTTTTGTCTGAGGGACGCAGGTGTCAGGAAGCAGAAAGCTGTGTCATTTGTGCGATGACATTTTACTTACACTCACGACACTGCCCTGACTCATTGGAGACGCACCTAGACTGCTGTCCCCCGTGTCCCACTGGTGTCTGCTGACCAGGTCTCCAACTGGTTCTGAGAGGCTGAGCTCAGGTCGCCTGCCTGGCCTTGAGAACTCACTGTGGCAGCTTCTTAGTGGGGAAAGCGCGCCCGTCATCAAGGTAGGTCCGCCGGGCCGTCCCACCGTCTGCACGCTGCGCACCGCGAAGGCCTGTGGGAATGGATCTTGGTGTTTCTTCAGAAACGCATCATTCTGAAGGACAGAGCTCTTGGTCCCAGCCTCACGAAGGAAATCCCTGCAGGCGACAGCCTCACACGAACCTCAGGTCAAGAAAGAAGCTTCCCACACCACTGGGAAGCGTCACGTTCCAGCTCCGGCTTCCAAGGGGCCGTTTCGCACAGGCTGCGCAGTCCTGTCTGTGAAGCCAGAGCCTCGCAGACGCTCCCACACGGCGTGTGCAGCAGTGAGCTCGTCCACGGGAAGCATGTTCAACGATCCTGACTCACAGTCAGTGCTCAACAGACATAGCGACGGTTCCTGTCATTGTTCTTTACGTCCTGAACCAAGATGCAAAATGCCAGCAGCGTTGAGCTCCCACAGGCCACCTGTCACATCTGAACCTACGTGGGCAGCACACACTTTGCAGCGAGTCTCCCCCAACCTGCTGCTGAAGGTGCTCACCCTGGTATCATCGATGATAACTTGAAAAAGCAGTGAGCCTGCGTCTCTCGTGTTCTGATCAAATGTCTGACGCTAAACTAGTCACCTTCATCACCATCGCCATCACCAGTATCATCTCCATGACCGTCACCATGACCACCATAATAATCTCCACCATCACATCACCATCAACCCCCACCATCACCACCATCACACTGCCATTATCGTTATACCACCAGCATCGTCACCAGCACCACCATCATCATCATCACCACCACCATCACCACCAGCACCATCGCCGCCATGACCATCATCATCACCACCACCATCACCACTATCAAAGTACCATTATGATTATACCACCAGCACCAGCACCAGCAGTAGCATCAAGACTAAATATGTCCCCAGAGTCATCTCTATGCCCAGCCATCCGCTATTTGTTCGATACCCCACGAAGCTGAGAGTACTTTTCACTGTCTCCGCTTATCCAGTCCCGCAGGCTACATCTGGGTTTAGAAGTGGAAGCCAGCAGAGAGCAGAGTGGGAGAGTGGGGGTGACTGAGCAGCGTGCTCAGGATGCGGCGATGTGTGGACTCTGCCTCTTCCCTCCGCACGCAGCCCCAGCCCAGCCCTTCCCAACACCCTCCACATAGCACGAAGCCTCCTCTGTTCTCAGAGACACTTGCCGTGGTCGAGCAGAACTAACTCTGTCCTGGATTGCTTGCACACCTGTGAGTTAGCGGTGTTTAGGATGCCGTGATTGAGGTGCCTCCGCGGGAGTGGTGTCGGGGACGACTGTATGTTTTCCTGCGCACAAATCCGCCCGGCGTCTGGCTGCCTGTGCCAGGGTCAGCTCGGCAGTGTCCCAGAGACCCACTCCCTCCCAGAAGAGCTCTGTGGCTTGGGTGCCTCTGAGACGCTGGCCCTCTGCGGGGCTAAAGACGCGCTGAACCCTTCCCAGTGAGCTTTTCATTTTGTAACTCATGAAAGAAAGCGCCGACTCTCCCATTATTTCTTTCCTCCCTCTCCCAGCCCCTTTCCATCCGCCCAGCCTCTCTCGCATGGTCATTAGAAGCAAAGAGAGGACCACACTTTTACCGTTTAATTGGGTGCTTAATGGGGCAGTGTTTGAAAGCAATTAATGGGGAAAAACATTTTTGTCCTGTTTATCAATTGGTCTTCAAGAAAAATGCCAAGTCCAGGTAATGATTGTGTGTGAGCCAGGAAACCGTTGTCCTTTTCAGTTTTCCCATGTCACAATTTATTCATTTAATTCAGCTCTCCAAAATTCCTGCACTGCCAATTATCTCTGTGTGTGTGGAAAATGAGTCCGGCCCACTTCAGCTTTTCCTTCATCTGACGCCTGCTTTTGGCTTTTCTTTTGCGCTCAGTAATGTCCCGAGTGAAGACAAGGAGAGGGTCTTCAGAAATATGTGAAGTGGCTGCAGTGGCTTCCTGGCACCTGTGAAGAGTCCCCTCCAAGACGCTTAGGGACAATGGCCGACAGCGTCTGGATGGCTTTATTTTGTCCACATGATCTATTCCGCACGCATCCAGGCAACTGATGAATGGAGGATTAACACAAGTTTCCACCTTATTGAAATGAGCGATTCAAAGCAAACAAATAGGACTGACTAGTTAGAATATGAAATTAAAGATTCTCTAAAGTCCTCTGTTGTCCTGTGAGTCACATTCACACTCAGCTGGAAACATGCAGAGACCCAACGCCAGGCCATACGGCTGCCCCGCTGCTGGATCTGGGGGCTGCGTGTTGGGAACATGAACCCATCCAGGGCCTCGAGTGATTTAGCTTATTCACTGAGAAATCACCGCTCCGCCATGATCAGAAATGGAACTAAAGATGCAGTGAATCTGTGTTAGAAAGCATTCCGATAATCAGCTGCTGCTAACACCAAGCGGCAAGAGCACTAGACTGAGTCTTCACCCTCCGTGACTCCCGTAGAAGCTGCTCTAGTTACTCTGTGGCCTGAACTCGGGCTCAGGTGGAGCCTGTGACATCTTTCGTTGTTTACCTCAAAGCTTTGCGGTCACAGTAGTGACTTTCTGATTCTTTGAGACTAGTTTATGGTGCTGGCATTACCTCCGTGGCAGTAAACAATAAATGCACACACATGCGTACACGTGTGTGCAGACACCACCTATGCAGACACGCATGCACACGCAGACTCACAGGCACACAGATGCACACCTGCACAGGCAGAATCCCAGGCACCGCATTCACACGCGTGCACTGAGACACACGGACGCCACGTCACATACATGTACACACAGACACACAGGCGCACACACACACGTCCACACAGGCCCTCAAGCCGCTTGACAAAGTGTTGGTTTCAGTAATATTGGAAACCCGCATGGAAAGTGACCAGCTTAATGGAGATTTCATTTTCAATAGTTTTAGTTGTGTGCAGTCGTAATTCACATCTGTTCTGAATAACTCAAATAGCCTCTTCATCTCTAAGCACACTTCTCCAGCATAATCAGAATGTGGGCACAATTTCCTACCCCAGCCCAATATTAGCGAGCGTTGCTGCCATGAAAGAGATGCTGAGAGGAAAACTGACAGGGCTTTGGAGATGATTATTTATAGTTCTGGAAATGAGAATTTTTTTCAGATGCCTGCTATGTTATTTTCATGTGTTCATTTATTTCTGAGCACCTAAAAGATGTACAGCAAATGGACCTTGAGGGAATGATATGAAGAAATAATGTCCAACGCTTAGAAACCCATGATGCCACAGAGACAGCAGATTGGCGCATTAAACGAATGCCATCAGTCATCATACGTCGAACAGTAGATGGGCATTTAGGAAAGGAGGCGGCGAAGCTGGGCGAACGCACGATTCTTGTTGGCAAGGGGAGGAGGATCAGATTTGGAGCCGGTGTAGACAGGAGGCTGCTGTCCCTGCCGCCTGGGGGGGTTGGGTGGCTGAGCTGAAGGCCCCCCCGGCACCGCCCGCAGGTGAGCGGTGCAGCTGAGACCCGTGAAGATGTGGTCGCAGAAAATACTTGACTCAGGACACTGTGGGCAAGTCTCTTCTGTGTTAGCACCAGAGTGTGGAGGACCAATGGGCAGCAACTTAGTGTCACTACTCACCTTGTTGTGTTTATCTGAAGGGTTGGGAAGCTACCTTTTTTCAAAGAGAAGGTGTTTCGAGTAACTGGCTAGCAAATTAAATGCCTAATACATAAGAATAGTCACTTTTTAATATACAGAATCACTATATTCAAATGGCATGGGATGAAGACAGAACCCTTCACATCCACACACTGGGGTGAAGCGAAGGTCGAAAGAGAACGCACGGTCTCTGAGCAGCAGGAAGAGGGGGACGGGGAGGACGGGGAGGAGGAGGAAGGAGAGGGGGACGGGGAGGGCGGGGAGGAGGAGGAGGGAGAGGTGGCGGTGGTGTCCTATATGTCAGAGTGAGCCGGCGCTGGGCCTGGGGAGGCCAAGTGTTGGTAATGATACAACAACAAATGGGTGACAGCGACCCTGAGTGAAGGACACACTAGTGTCCTGGCGCCTCTGTTAGGTGAGGTGTTGGGCCTCGCGCCTCTTTTCCTAACATGCTGGGCACGGCGTTCCAGTTAGTCAACAGCGGGCAGCCACGGGACACCTCTTTGTCACCAGGGCCTGTGCTCTCCGCGGGCTCCACCTGGAGCACTTGGAGAACAGACCAGCAGAGACGTCAGTCCTCACCACCTACGAGGCGCTCACAGCGCCGGCAGGCGGGATCCCCAACTGCGCTCATGTCACCGCATTCCCGTGCCCCTGCTCTTAGCCACCGCAGCACCGGGCATGAAGGACGTACCGGTAACCTCACCGCATCCAACTGCCGCTTCTGGAGCGCGGGGCCGCGGGACACGGTCGGCACCCACAGGCATCAGCACAGACGGATCGCAAAGTGGCTGCATCTTACGGCCTGTTTACAGGCAAAGCTCTCGACGGGGGACGAAATGGGTGTGTCTTTCACAAGCACTGTGTCTGCTAAGTTTCTTAACGTCTCCAGCTCTTTAGAGGGAGTTTGGAAAGCAGGGCACTGCTATTCTGCACAAGTCATCAGAAGTGATCTTAAGTTGATTCAAATATTCCTTAAGTGCTGTCGACTTACTTTCATTCGAGCTTGTCTGTGCCTCTAGCTGTTCCGTCTGCGAGGACACAGAACAGCAGTGTGGACACCAGGGATTCCCTCTGGAGAAGGGTCACCACCCTCGGTGACCTGTCGCTGGCGCCCCAAGCTGGCGATATGGAACAGGAGAAGACGTTCTCCTTGACAGAGGAAAACTGAGGACCTCACGCTCCCAGCTGGAAGCTGACCTTGGCCTGGTATTAATGACAAGTTCTGGGCAAATGCTTGAAAGAGAAGTTTTCTGGCCCATGAATTTGAACACTGAGGCCAGCAAATCTACTTCCATGCTTACCTGCAATCTTTTTTATTTGCTGCCTTTATTGTGTCACTTTCATATCAGCATTAAATGTAACGTGAAATGCTTCCTATTAACATTGAGAAGACCCAGCTCTTTCTAACTCTACCATTAATCTCAAGAACATTTTAAGCTATTAAATTATTACATCGACTCATAAAAAAGGGACTGAGTAGACACGAGGGTTACAAATCGAGCTCACAGAGTCCTTGGGTGTGAGCTCATTAGTCTTCTTGAGGAAATGAGTGGAGGGAGAAAAGGCAAGGCAAAGCCGCTTTCGTGGCAGGGGCATAGCACTTCACCCGCTGTGCATGTGCGTAAGAGCATTGCTGTCTGATGAACACTGTGTGTTAGAATTTGTTGAAACAGAAGCATTCCATCATTATTATATTGGGAATCACTAAACGACATTTGATTTTAACAAATATGGCCAATGTGGACAAAGCTCTGAGGAGGCGGGGTGGGGGGGACCAGCGTGAGACAGGAGGTTGGTGCGCAGTGGGGTCCTGATTGGAGAACCAGCAATAGGAACTGCAGCAGAGGGCATGGTCCCTGGCAGAAGGTGCCCCCAGGGCTCAGAGAAGCCAGGGATTCGCTCTCACTGCTGTCTTCTCCTGTCTTCTCTCCCACAGGGACTTCCATTGGCTAAACCCTACCAGCGACCAGCAGCCAGTGGCACAGGATCCTGTCACTGGTGTCACCCCTGGAAGGAAATGATGAGAGCGTTGTGGGGAGGTCTGCCCAAGTAGCGCACGGGCCTCCAAGGCCACACCATTTGGTGGGACTGTGGATGAGAACAGCTGGCTGCTGGTGGACGGCCGACTTGCTGTGCACAGTGCGGCTTCTTCCCCAGCAAGGCCCATGGCACTGCTGTCCATGCAGTTCAAAGAGCTCAGCCTGCACTGCACGTGGGGCGGGTTCAGGGGACCCCAGGTGGTGAAACGAAAGCAGCATTTCGGGCAGTGCCTGATCTCTAGGTGCCTGACAGCTCCTGCCTCGAGGGCTCTGCTGCACGTGGCCATGAGGCCTGGCTCAGATGCAGGAGAGAGCGCCCAGCACCGTCACTGGGGGTGGGGTTGAATCAGGGCCAGTTCATTGGCCTTATAGCTGTTATGACAATTAATTTCTCTAACAGAGTTGAAACCTGCCTGCCACATGCCAGAAACTCAGAAACATGGAGTCGCTGATTGCTCATAGTGACACAATTGGCTATAATCCCCATTTTACAACCAGGAGAGTCCACACAGAGGCGTTAACTGATGTGCTCAGGACACACTGCTGGAACGTGGGACGCATCCCATTTTTTTCCATAGAAGATGATCATTGAAACGTCAGTCTTCCCCCCAAATTCATATGTTGAAAGCCTAACCCCCAGTGTCCTGGCGTTTAGAAGTGGGATCTTTGAGAGATGACCAGAGAGTGAGCGTGGGGCTGGCGCCCGACAAGAGACTGTCGAGCCCCCGCCCTGTGAGGATGCCGTCAGAAGGCACCGTCTGTGAACCAGAAGCGCAATCTCCAGACACCGGTGCCGTCAGAGCTCCGGTCTTGGGCGTCCAGCCTCCAGGACACTGAGAGGTAACTCCAGTTGTTTCTAAACCGCCGGGGTTACGGTATTTTTGCCAGAGCAGCCTTAACAGACTGACACTCAGTCCATTCGTGTTCAATGTGCTGGGTGCTCTGCTGACCCCCATCTGGTGGAGTGTTTCCTATTTGTCTCACCGTTTTATGTACTTTCTCTTTTTTTATGTCTACTTTTGGATTGAGCATTTTTCATTTATTCCTTTGTTTTCTTTTGTTGGCGTATTAGTGTGAGCCTCTAGTTGCTGAGAGTTTAAGGGATGTTTGAGGGCTCGTCTGCATCGTGAGCCCTCACTGCCCACTTCCAGGCGGCGTGGGCACCTCGAGCCGGCACAAGTGCGTCCTCTCCTCCAGCCCGTGCTCGTCGGCTCCGTTCCCGTTGACATGCTGTGAATCTCTGCACGCCTTCATCCTTGTGTCTGAAAGAATGCTTTCCGGTTTTCAGAGATCTTTTCACCAGCTGAGACTTCTCTCCCGGCACGTGAAACTGCCTTCCACTGTCTTCTCCTGCCACGGCGTCCGCGCGGGACTCTGCCGTCGCCCTTGTTCCTCTGCAGCCGTCTTTCCCTCGGGCCGATTCTTGTGTCGGTGGCGTGTGAAGTTCATTGAATTGGAGAAATTCGATTCTGGAACACTTGCTTGGTTTTCTTTACATTCATGGTGCCTGGGACGCGCTGAGCTTCTTGGCGGTGTAGATACACAGTGCTAATCAAATTTGGAAAGTTTTTGCTATTTTTCCTTCAAATGTATTTTCTCTTCCATCTCCCCTTCCCTCTGGTGCTGGCGTGAGAGTGTGTGTTTGTGCACGTGTGTGTGTGAGTGTTAGAAGCAGCTCACTCTGTTCAGAGCTCGCGGACGCGCTTTGTAAAGGCCTTGACAGTTCTCTGTTTTGTGTTTCCGTGTCTCAGAGCCACCACGTTTCTCTTCTGCGTTATCTGCTCTGCGGTGAATATCCTCCAGAGGTCTTCCGTCTTGGACATTGTGCTTTTTATTTCTATGTCGTTAACGTGCATCTTTTAAAAATGCCCATCCTTTCTTCACTTATTTTTGAGCATGTGAGATGCAATTGTAATCACTCTAATGTCTTTGTGTGTTAATTCTGTCTGCAGTTACCCGGCAGTTTCAATGTACTGATTTTTCTCCTCATTATAGACTGGAATTCTTGCTGCCTTACAAACCTGGCTGTTTTGACCGAACGCCAAGCATTATGGACCTGCCTTCTTCGGTGCTGCATCTTTGGATTCCTTTATATGTTATTAGGCTTACTTCTTTTGCCTCTTGATGTTAAGATTTGTAAGATGGGACCAGAAGTGGGGATCTGGGCTGACTACCCCCTCGCAGAGGCAGGACCCATCTCTGCAGCCTCCTGATGTCCCTGCCATCATGAGTTTGCTCGTCTGGCTGGGAAAAGGCCCTGCTCCCACCTATGAGCACCGAGCATGTCCCCCAATACTTGTGTCTCTGGTGGCAACCTCACATGTCCGCGGATCTGACTGGATCAGACAAATGCCTGGGGCCCCGTGACGATGTCCGCGGCCCTCTCTGCACTCTTCCTATTTCCAGGTGCTGTGCTGTGGCCTTCCGTGTCCCCCGCACGGACCCACTGGGCTCTAGAAGGTTCTTCTCTCCGTGTCACGGTTTGGAAGGCTCACAGTTGTAAACTGGAGTCACAGGGCTGAGCTCATTTGTTGCCCATGGCTCAGGGATCACTGTTCTTTGTTGCTTGATGGCCAATATGATGAAAATCAAAGTGTCCTGTGCATTTGTCTGGTTTTCTAGTTGTGCTAGAATTTTCAACATACGCCTGCAGTGGAAGGACTCACCCCGCCCCTAGGGTGAGCAGTGAAAGCATGCGTTCACCCAGGAGCGTGTACCCAGATATTCCCAGCAGCACTGCTTGTGATGCTTACCCCCAAACTGGAAACAATCCAAGTGTCAATCAGCAAATATACAGATCTCCGCAGCATGGAACGCTGCTTAGCTATTAATCCACACAGCAGCGTGTCGAGGCTCAAAATAATTAAACTGAGTACAGGAAGACAAATGAAAAAGAGTTCACTGTGCCAATTCCATCTGTAAAATTCCTTAAAAAGGCAAACTGAAATGTGACGCCCGCGAGCTGGTCAGTGACTGCCTGGCGATGAGATAGTGGGGAAATGGGGACGTCACAGAGGGCGTGGAAACTTCCGGAGTGACGGGCATCTCCACGACCTTCACTGTGGCGACAGTTTCATGAGTTTATCCACGAGCCAAACTCACCAAAGTCATTGCTTTAGATTCTTATAGATTTTTGTAAATGGAATGTACCTCCCTGCCACAGAAATAGAGAATCGACTGTTGAAAGCAGAGACAATAACAATGAATTAGAGTGTGTGAGGCATACACAGAAGCAAAATGCCTGTCAATATGCGAAGGAGGTGTTATCAGAGGGGAGTCTCTCGAGTAGAAAAGAAAGGATAGGAAAAATAGAAAAGAAATATCAAGGTCATAGGTTCAAACCCAAACGAGTTAATAAACACTAAAATATCATTAGCAGAATTTCAAGAAGCACCTTTATGCTGCCTACGGGAAACCCACTTTACACCAAAAATAAAAGGGAAAACACACCACACAAGCACGCACATGATAATCAATGTACAATATTCACACCAAAGTTGATCTTAGAACAAATGACATGACCAGGGAGAAAGAGTGACATTTCAAAATGACACATTGGTGAAGTCATCAAAAGGACAAAATATCCTAAATAGGCCCCAATAACAAAGCTTTTCAAATTGCAACAAAATGTGTCCAATTAAAAGGCAAATATATAAGTTCACAATTTTAGTTGGAGACCTCAGCCTTCCTCTCACTATTTATTTGGTGGAACAAACAAGCCTAAAATCAGCAAGGATCTAGAAGATTTGAACAACCCTAAAAACCAGTTCTTACAACAGACGTTTATTCATTGCTCTACCCAACAATAGTAGAACACTATTCTTTTCAAGAGCACACAGATTATTTACTAAATAGATCACATTCTGGGACATAAAGGAAATCTTGCCAAATTTAATAGGATTGCAATAGAGCAAAGTATTTCCTATATCAACACCAAAGTCAAAACCAAAATAGCAACAGCAAGATTTGGGAATATCAAATACGTGGAAGTAACATGTTTCTAAATACTGTTTGTTCAAAATAATTGACAAGGAAATTTAAAAAGTGGTTTGAACTTAATGAAAATGAAAACACAGCATATACTAATTTGGGGATAAAATTAAAACAGCAATTTAAAGAAAATGTCTTGGCTGTGTCAACAGTTAACATCAATATGAACAGTAAAAGATCAAAATCTTTCCTCCTACAATTGAGAACCAGTCAGAATGAACACTTGCCACTTTGATTCAACTTCGTGCTTGAGGATATAGCCAAAGCATTACCACAAGACAAAGAAATAAAAAGCATATCGTTTGGAAAAGACTAGGAGTTTTACAGTTTTTATTTTTTCATTGTGATTCACTTTGAGCAGATGTTTGTATACGGTAGAAGGTGTGGATGGCTTTTTACCCTTGTCCATCCGATTATCCCACCACTGTGCCGAACGGCTGGCCTTCCTCCACTGTGCTGCCTTTTGACCTTTCTCTAACATCAGCTGACTATGTACAGATGCCATATGTATGACATATATGATTTGGGGATTCTCTAGTTAGTCTCGTAAATTGATCTAGCTTCTATCTATAGTCCAATACCATACTTTTCTTTACTATATCATTGTGATGTTTCTTGAGATGGGTAGGGTTAGTTTTCCCACTGTGTTTTGTTTTATGTTGTTTTTGCTATTTTAAATTTTTGTATTTCCATACACATTTTGAAATTAATTCAAAATCACCCCTCCCCCCAAAAAAAGCCTGCTGGGAGTTTGATTGTGATTACACAGTGAATCCATAGATCAGCTTTGGGGAAACAATATTTTTAAAATATTGAGTCACCTGATCCATAGATAAGTAATATCTCTCCTCTTAAAGTCATTGTTCTTTGTATGTAATCTCTCTTCCTCCTGCTGCCCCCCTACCAGTGGCTCTTAATATTTTCCTTATACTGGATTGGAGGATGTTGAATACAATTCGCCTCAGTGTAACTTTAAAATGTTACTTGTATTTGGTGAGCTTCTTGGGTGTATGGGTCTAGAAAAAATGTGGCCATTATTTTTTCAAATATTTTTCTACCATTTCCTTTGATATATTCATTTGTTAATCTGCATGTCCTTCTGCCACAGTTCACTAATGCTCTTTTAATTTAAAAGGTTTTTCCTCTGTTTCCTTTTAGTTTCTAAACTGTGACGGCTTTGAGTTCACTACTCTTTTCTTCAGCAATGTCTAATCTGTCGTTCCTCCTCCTAGTGTATTTTTATGTCAGGCACTGTAGTTTTCATATCTAAAAACTATATTTGAAAAGATTTTTTTATCTTCAATGTCTCCACTTCTATTTTTATATCTTCAAAGTAGGGAATATAGTTCTAATCACTGCTTTGACATCCTTCTCTGCCATGTTAACATTTTGTCAGCGCTGAAGTAGATTTGATTGATTTATTATTCTCTTCATTATGGGTCTAGTGTGTCAGCCCTTTTGTTTACCTGGTCGTTTTGACTGAATGTCAAACATGACATTTTATCTTGTTGGTTGATGGACATTTTTCAATCTCAATAAATGCTCCTGAGCTTTGACGGTGCTGCAGCCAAGCTGCTGGCACGTCACTGGAGCCCGTGGCTCTTGCTTCTCAGTTGTTGGGTGACTGGACAGAGCTCAGTGAAAGGTAAACATTTCCCTCTGTGGAGGCAAGAGCTTCCTGAATGTTCTACTCCGTTTCCTATGACCGCTTCCAGTTAGGCTGGTGGAACAGGTGTTGTTCCTGGCCCTGTGAGCAGGGACTGCTGCTCCCTCCACCCTTCCCCAGGGCTCCTTTCTGGGGGCCAGTACTTTCCGCACTCCGCGTGCCGTGGGGACTCGGCCGTGTGGGCCTCTGCTTCCATCCTGTGATCTTCAGCCACCCCGACTGATGGACTCCGTCTCTGCTCTACCCAAGCAGTCTTCTACTGCCATGCCCTGGGCACTCAACTCAGTCATCAGGGGGCTCCCCATTTGTTTCCCTCCTCAGGGATCTGTCCTCATTGCTTGACATCTGGTTCTTGAAAACCAATTTTAATGTATAGGGTCTGTTTGGGGGTTTCTTTTGGTTGTTTCAGGCAGGAGGTTAAATCTCATTTCTCTTACTTCATCTTGGTCACATTGGAAGTACAGGCGTTTTTTATTCATAGCCATTTGTTCATTTTTCACATTTCTCTTCCCTCTGTCCTTCTCTCAGAACATTTATATACACTTGGAGTTACTTTCTGTCCACTCCGCTGTGCCTGCACTCCCAGCACGGATGCCCTGGCGCGGCCGGCTCTCAAAGTGCTTGCTTTCTCACGCATCTGGAAACTTCCCCTCGGGCCTCAATGTTATTCTCTGGAGCTGTCAGCTGATGCAGAGAGCGGGGAGGGAGAGATGAGGAGCTGAGCCAGAACTGCGCTTCACCTGGTGATGGCATAGACTTCGGACCAGAGAGTCCTGGCTCTCACCCGGTTCCCCACGCCTCGCCTCCTCCAGGGAGTCTGCAGTAGATCTGAAAGGAGAGCTCCCTGTCTGTTTGTCAGAGGGACGGCTGTACCCCAGGGCCAGGGGGCAGGATGGACCACTCAGCCGGACCACCACCAGCCACATCACTACTGCCTGCTGGTTGCACAGCCCTGATGACGTGTGGGCTTCCTTCTGGCTCTGTCTCCTGACCCCACAGGGCAGAGTTGTAAGTGCCTGCTCGGGAGGAAAGGATGCAACTAGAGAGACACCCAAGTCCACCCCGAGTGGCGCTCCAGAGCCTCCCACCTCCTCCTCCCACCTGCGCCTCCCACCTGCTCCTCCCACCTGCGCCTCCCACCTGCTCCTCCC
>RJWH01009265.1:0-23995 GCA_004363575.1 Solenodon paradoxus | reverse complement strand
AGAAACTGGAAACTGATCCACTCACAGTCAGTTAATTTATGACAAAGGAGCAAAAGCATCTGACAGAGAAAGGAAAATACTTATTCGCTAAATGGTGTTGGGATAACTGGACAGACACATGGCAAAGAATGTAGCTAGATTACTCTCTAACACCATTCACAAAAATTAATTAAAATGAGCTAGAGACATGGACATATGACCAGAAAACAAAATTCTTGGAAGAAGACATAGGAAAGACATTCCATGACTTCAAACTAAGGGATTCATGTGGGGACTAAACCCAAGTATAAAGGGAAACAAAAAGAAGAAAAAAACAACTGGGACTATATCAAAATAAAGGAGCTTCTTCACAGAGAAAGAAAACATTTCCAAAACCAAAAGTAAATCTATTAACCAGAAAAGATACTTGCATTTCATATTGTTGACAAGGGATTCATATTTAGATATTAAAATACAATAGATACAATATACAAAGAACCCATAAAACTCAGTAACAGAAGAATAGGCAATCCAATGAAAACATGGGAAGAGCAATAGGAGAACCATTTTTCAAAGAGGATATATAGGCACATGAAAAGATATTCCTACTCCCTGACTATCAGGAAAATGCAAATTAAAACAATGAAATAACACTTTACACCTGAGAGACTGGTTACCATCAAAAAGTCTGTAAACAAAAAAGGTTGGCAAGGATGTGGAGAAAGGGAACACTGTTACACTTTGGTGGAAGTATATATCGGTATAATCCTATGGAAAACAGTATGGAGATTACTCAAAAAGTTGAAGATGGAAGTCCCATATGATCCTGCCATCCCACTTCTGGGTGTTTACCTGAAAGATGCAAAAGTACTCATTCACAGAGATGTATGCACTCCCATGCTTATTGTAGCCCTATCACAATAGCTAAGAACTGGAAATTACCTAAGTGCCCAATGTCAGAAGACTGGATAAAGAAGATGTGATACATATGTACAATGGAATACAACACAGCCCTTAGAAGAGATGAAATCCTGTCACTTGAATCAACATGGATGTATCTAGAGGGCATTATGCAAACCAATAAGTCAAAGGAAGATATATATCAGATGACCTCACCCATAGGCAGAATGTAAATAGACAAAACATTGAAACCGATGATACAAAGCCAACCCTTGAATACTTGCAATACAACTGAAGTTACCAGTAGGGAATGGGACAGGGGTGGCAAGCTGTGGTAGGGCCCATTGGACAACTGGTGATTGGTCAGGGCAAGGTGTGTTGACATATATCTGAGGAATGAGGAACCTATACATATGAATTTATTTTAATGCATATAATAAGTTACTATAATAAAAGATAAAAAATAAATCAAGCATCTTTTCAGGTCATAATGGTATGAAACTAGAAGTCAACCAAAGTATAAAGAGAAGACAAGCTCAAATTTGTGGAGAATAAATAACATGCCACTGAAATGGATAAATTCAAAGATAAAATAAAAAAAACACCCAGTGTTAAGTGAAAATGAGGACAGAATTTATTATAACCCAGGGGATCAATCTAAATAAAATAAATAATAAAACTATTACATGCATACAGAATAATCTATGTGGTGCAGCAAAGGTAGTACTGAGGGAAATTGGCAGAAATATAGGCCTACCTCAGGAAATATGCACAACCGCTAATAAAAAATAACCTGAACATACACCTCAAAGAACTAGAAAAAAAAGAAAACAAGTCAGCAGGAAGAAGGAAATAATGAAAATCAGAGTAGAAATAAGTGAAAATGGGGTTAAAAATTTAAAGAATAAGTGAAACCAAGAACTGGTTCTTTGAAAAGATCAATAAAATCAACAAATTGTTAGCCAGATTAATAAAGAGAAAAAAATCATAAACAAATGGAAGTTACAACAGACACTACAGAAAGAAAAAGTATCCTGAGAGTATTTATAAATACCTGTAAGGCAAAATAGAGAATAATTCAAAAGAATGAAAGAAATTATTAGACATACACAACAACCCAAGACTAAATCAGTGAAAAATAGAAAATCTAAAGAGATTTATTAAGAAAGAGAAACAGTAATAAAAAATTCCTTAAAACAAAATTCCTGGGCTGGGTGGCTTCCCTAGTGAATGCAATTAAACTTTCAAAGAAGAATTAATATCAGTCCTTCCCAAAAATTGCCAAAAATATTGACGAGGGGAAAATTCCAAATATGCTTTATGTCTTAAATATTAGCCTTATTCCAAAACCAGATAAGGACATCACACACACACAAAAAAAATAAAAACTACTATCTCTGATGAACATAGATGCAAGTATCCTGAACAAAACACTGGCAAACTTAATTCAATAACACATTAAATGAATCACGGATTAAACCCAAGTGACATTCATCCTAGAGAAATAAGAAAATTGTAATATATGCTAATGAATAAATGTGATACACATCAACAAAAAGCCAAAATCATATGATGGAGACACAGAAATGGCATTGGACAATATTCAACATGCTTTTATGTTAAAAACATTTAACATGGCTACATACAAAACAAATATTAATATAACCAAGGATATATATGACATACTCATAATCACATCATACTCAATGGGGTAAAACTGAAACTTTTCTCCTAAGATATGGAAAAAGGGAAGGATGTCCACTATCACCCCTATTATTCAATAAAATGTTGAAAGTTCCAGCCAGCATAATTTGACAAGAAAAGGACATAAAACATACCCAAATTGCAAAGTAAGTGAAATTCTGTTATTTGAAGGCCACATGATAATATATGAGAAATCCAAAAATTACAGTGAAAAACTGTTAGAAATAATAAATGAATAATGTCAAGTGGAGGACTGAAAATTAACAAAGAGTAAACCATTGCATTTCCATACATACTAACAAACTAGCACAAAAATAACCCCATTTACAAATTGCATCAAAGAAAGTAAAATATTTTGAAATGAATTTAACCCAAGAAATGAAAAATCCATACATTTAAAAGTATATCAAAATGCTAAAAGAAGCAGGGAAGAAACAAAGAATATAGAAAGACATTGCGTGCTGATGGACTGGAAGAATTAACATTGTTAAAATTGTTGTGTTACCTAAAACAATATACAGATCAATGCAATCCCTATAAAAATATAAGTGCTGTTCTTTACAGAAACAGAATTAAAACCTATGAAACTTATTTAGAACTACAAAAGAATCCAAGTTAGCTAAAGTAATCCTAAGAATAAAAAACAAAAATGGAGGTATCGGACTCCCTGATTTCAAGTATCCTACAAAGAAAAAGTAATCAAATCGGTATAGTATTGAATAAAGGTAGACAGACCAAAAGAACATGACTGAGAGGCATGAAATAAACGTACACATATATGGATATCTAATATACAATGAAAGAGTCAAGAATATACAATGGAGGCAAGAATCGTTTCTTCAATAAATGACTCTGGGAAAACTGGAGACCCACATGGAAAAGAATGAAACTAAATCACCTAACACGATGCACAAAACTAATTTAAATGGACAAAAGACTTGGATTCAAGACCTGAAGCCATAGAAGCATAGAAGAAAACATAGGCAATATACTCCTTGACACTGACTATAGTGATGTCTTTGTGAACTCAGTTCCAATGGCAAGGGAAGCAAAAAGAAAAAACAAGCAAATGGTACCATAGCAAACTAAAAAGATTCTGAACATTGAAAAAAGGAACTATAATCAAAACTGATATCCTGCTGAGTGGGAGAAGACAATTGTGCTTTATACACCCCAACGGGGTTAATATACAAAACACATGAATAACTTAAAAAATATAACGATTCAATTGAAAAGTGAGCAGAGGATCAGGACTCCAAAGGAGACATACAAATGGCCAACAGACACTTGAAAAGATGCCCATTATTTCATTATTAGGGATGTGCCAATCAAAACAATGAGATACCACCTCAGACCATAGAGAATAGCTACTATCCAAAAGACTGGAAACAGTGTGTTTGAAAGACTTCAGAGGGAAGAGAACCCTTATACACTGTTGGTGGGAGTGTAAATTCATAAAGTCACTATAGAAAACAATAGGGAGATTTCTCAATAAATAAAATTAGAATTTCCATATTATTCAGTTACTTCACTTCTGGGTATTTTCTATATAATGTTGTAATACAATGTTGCAGGAATAGTTTATCTACAACAATTAAGTCTGAGAGTAATTTATTTCTATTTTCCTTCTCTACATGCCTACCTAAAGTTAAAGTCTGTACATTATAAATCCAGCATTTATCACCCACTTTTCTTTGTTTTCATTGTCATCCCTTTCATTACAGGGAACCCCCTGACATATTTGTTTTATGTTCCCTTTGTAAGGCTGCAGTGGCCAGCTGTTTGGCTAAACATCAGTCTAGATATAATCGTGAAGGTATTTTTTAGATGTGACTAAACATTAAGTCGGGAGACTCTGAGTAAAGCACATGAACCTACATAAAGTTGGTGTGGGTGAAGTCAGCCATAGAGCAAAGATTGCTGACTCATCATAGCCTGTTTCAGCTCTCTCCCTATTGATGATTTCTGGCGTGTACACTGGACATATGCAAGGACAGAGGGAGAAGAACAGAACTTATCAGATACTCTCCAATGATGCTGCTTCCCAAGACAAGATTATCTTTGTACTTTACTTTGTACTGCCTATCTCCAAGGCTTTCTGTGCCCACTAATGCTCCAGGTGGTTTGTAACTTAGTATGTCAGCAACATACAGCTTCCTTTTTGTACTCAACTGTATAAAATCACTACATTAACAAACTAGGGTGTGAACTTTTGCCATACAACCACCTCTAGAGCCTCTGTGCGGGGGACTTTTGCTGTAAGGCTACCAGCAGCATTATTCGGTAAATAAACATATGTCTCTATACACTGGACCTCTGACTATTTTCATTGGTTTAGCAGCTCAGTATGCAAAGCCCTTAAAGATTTGAGTCTAGGCAAAATGTTCATTACACTTATCAATTCAGTTGGAAGTATTAAGAGAAAAAATTAAAGTCTTGAAAAAAAGTGATGACTCCTGGGTATCTTTGGGCTGCCTCCAAATTGATACATCAACCCTAACCTGAATTTTCATCCTGATGGTCTGTCCTGTGGATTTGGGAATTGATAGCTTCCACACTGGAGTGGGAAAATACTTAAACAAAATTATCAAGTTATTTTCTCTGTGCATGCTCTTCCTCTTTGCTCCCCAACCCCACTAAGATAACCCTAACCATTCATCCTCTTCATTCTCTTACTCTCTCCATATCATTCTCCACACATTAACTATGGCCATAAATCTAAACAGAATAATTACTTTATTAATAGGCCCCCACAATTTCTAGCAAAGGAAACTAAGCATTTTTAAAGGACCACACAGAGACTGAAAGGCAATCTTACACCCTGGACAAGGAATCAGGGAGAGCAGGAACAGCACAAATCACCCACAGGTGCTATAGACTGCATCGGAATGCAGGGCACGGACCGATCTATGAGTGCCCTGCCCCACTATGCCTGAGAACTGTGGTGAGTGAATACCACACACAGGGTGTCAAGGTTGCTTACATAAGCAGACTTTGAACTCTCCCTGAGTGGGGAACTACATCGTGAGAGGACATTTCAAAACCTGTGCTTAGTAGATCACAGGGACTTCCTGGAAGATTCCAGACCAGGCTCCAGAGAACGTATGGGATAGGGAGATCCATCTCCCCCAGTCTTTAAAGGAGCACACAGAGATTAAAAGGCAATATTATTGTTCTCTGTTAGAGAACCAGGAGAGGAACAGAGGAAGAACAGGATACATTACTCAAAGTAGCTACAGTAACTGCATGAAAATACATTTGGACCAACCTGTGAGTTCCCTATCCCCTATGCTGGTGATCTGTAGGCTCCACAGAACTCAAAGGATCTGCTTATCAGCTCAGTCCTTGGATATGAGAGTTTCTTCTTAGTGGTATATGAGAAGAACTGCCCCTTATCCCCACAGAAGCCAGTGGACACCACTGAAACAGCATTTGTGGACAACCGAAAGTGAACATTCCAGAGAGAGTAACAGGCCCCACAATTCATGCAAGTCAAGTGCATGGTAGTGACCATCATTGTACCCCAAATAACCACTCAGGTAAAAATCCAGCATTAAAAAAGAATAATAGAAAGCCATAGTGATGAATCTAAGACAGAAATGAAAGCCATACCAAAATCAAAGTTGCTCAAGAAAGCATGAATGGCCCAAAGAGAGGAAGATATCAAGACATCCCCAGAGTAGAACTCCATTGACATTGAATAGGACAAATTAAGAGAGAAAGAGTTCCAAAAGATAGTTACAAAAAAACTAATTGACATGCATGAGGCACACAGAACACCAAAATTTCTAATTATTAAAAGACCTATTCCTAGATATGTCATAGTAAAAGTAGTAAAAATCAACAGCAAAGAAACACTAATTGATGCTGCTAGAGAAAAGAGAAACAAAACCTACAAAGGTATACATACCCACAAGGCTATCATCAGACTTTTCAATGGAAACTACAGTCTAGGAGAGAATGGAAACTACCAGCTAAGAATACTCTATCCTGCAAAACTATCAATAAAATTTGATGGAGAAATAAAGATCTTCAATGATAAACAAAAGCTGACAACTTTATCACCAGCAAAACTGCTATTCAAAAAATCCTAAAGGGATCCTACAACAGGAAAAAAGAAAAAGATCCATAACTCTCATGAATGCTAAGAACAAACATGCATAAACAAAAACAGGACCGCCAGGAGAGAACAAAAATCACCAATAGGGGAAATAAAATTATGGAATGTATATTAACATATAAACATGATATGGTGACAGTTCATAGAAGACTACCACTGAGATACAAAGACAGATAATCCAGAAGACAGCTACAAAATCTAACTTTAGATGCATAGTTGAGAAGTATATGAAATGGAAAGAACCAACACTGAAAACCACAGAGAGAAAAAAAGCAAATGAAAATAAATAGAAAACAAAGCAACAGACACAGAAAAGAAAGGCTTAAATAATAGCAATAAAGCTGTATATATCAGTTATCATCATGATTGTGAATGGACTGAATGGACAACAAAAAAATACTGACTGCCTGGATGGATCAAAACACAGTATCCAATAATGTGATTACAAGAAGTTTAAATCCAAGGACTGCACATTAAAAGTTAAAAGCAATGGAAAAATATTTCAAAGTAAGTGATGAAAGGAAATAAGGAAACACAATACTACTTTCAGAGAAGATATACTTCCGCATGCAAAAGCTATTTCAAGGCATGAAAGGGCACTATATAATGGACCTAACAGACATATTGGGGTCTTCTACCTCAATGAAAAAGAATATACATTCTTCTCAAGTGTACATGCAATAGTCTCAAAGATAGAC
This sequence comes from Solenodon paradoxus, assembly GCA_004363575.1. Classification (NCBI taxonomy): domain Eukaryota; kingdom Metazoa; phylum Chordata; class Mammalia; order Eulipotyphla; family Solenodontidae; genus Solenodon; species Solenodon paradoxus. The sequence continues at coordinate 16,594 of RJWH01009265.1, read as the reverse complement.
TACATCTTGAGAGAAAACAATTCTCATAAAATTTAGCAAGGTTGAAATTGTAGAAAGTACCTTCACTGAAAACAAGGGAGTGAAACTAGAAAGGAACCACATGAACAAAACTAAAGAAATACAAAATGGTGGAGATTGAGTAACATTCTTCTGACTAACTCATGGATTATCAATGAAATCAAAGAAGAAATTAAGACTTATTTGGAAACAAGTGAAAATGAAGAGATGAGAGGTCACTAGTTGATCTCAAAGTAAACAAGAGAGATATCATCATCAAAACAGACTGGTACTGACCAAAAACAGATGCACTGATCAGTGGAATCATATTGAGACAAGAAATAAAACCACACCTATATGGAAAGATAATCTATTACGAAGGTACCAAGAGCACACAATAGAAGAAGGAAAGTCTATTTTACAAATGGTGTTGAGAAAACTGGAAAGACAATTACCAAAACAAGAAAAAGAAACTAGATTATGCAATATCACCATACATAAAGCAAACTCAAAATAGATCAAAGACCTGACCATAAAACACAAAATACTTTGAGAAAAATGTGGGAAAAACACTCCATGACCTCAACCTCAAAGAGATCTTTGGGAAAGGAACAAAAGAAGTCAAAGCAAAACTAAGCAACAGGGGCTACATCAAACTGAAAAGCAAAATCACAGCAAAAGAAGCAACCTTTAAAACAATGTATATTAGAAATAAATGAAAGAATAAATAAAAAATAGTGAATGACTAAATGAAGTTTATGATCCGGCATGACCCACTGACTGTTGTTTTGAATTCCATCCACTGATATTTTAAATGCTTCATTCTGATTCAAGTGATTTAATGTTTGTGTCTGGCCTGTTAAAACTTTTCTGCAAGCTTACAATCATCATAATTAAATCTTTGCCTCTACAGTGTTTAACTCAGTTTGGCCTCTAAAATTCCAGCATTCTTATTAAAACTTTTGTACTCATTCTCTGCTAAATAATGTCTCCTCTATTTTTTAGTGATTGGAGAGTTAGAAGATCTAAAAGTCAAATTTTAGGAATATTAGGAGTAGTAGAAAGATTACTTGCCTTAGGAATTAATAATATGGCATTATCAATTATTTTCAAGTATGTTTTCAGTGATATACAAGTATTCACAATCCTGAGACTGAAACTATAAAGGTTTTTCCAATCTATATTTCAGAAGGATGTAACTGACCATATAAAAATTAAGCAAAAATTTAAGATCACTAATACTCTCTTACTACTCTGAGTTCTTTTCTTTCCATGGGGAGGGGAACAGTGCGGGACTCTTTTTCTTTATTGAAGTAACATTAATAGGTTTCAGGTATGCATCATTATAATTCAGTATCTGTATATATTTCAGTAAGTTCATCATGAAAATACCCCCAATTTCACCTGAGGAACTCTTTTAGAATACATTATAATGGGGGTACTCCCTGGCGGCTCAGGCAACTGAGACCCTGGTGTGCAGACCAGATAAGACACAAGACATGGGTTAGTGACCCCAGGACTGAGGTGAAAAAACAAAATGAAAAATAAATGGATGTTTCTTCTTCACTCTCTTCCTGCCACTGCTTCCATTCCTGCCTGACTTCCTCTCATAAGCAAAACAAAGATATAATTAAAAAGAATGCTTCACTGGAGTACTTTCATTTGTCTCTGATACATTCCTTTCTAGAAAACCCTTTCTGTTCAAATTAAGTATACAGACTTCTACATCTAACTTGACTAACTTGTATTAGATAAATTTTCTGACAAAAATAAGTAGGAAGTTAAATAAATATCTTTAAATGCTTAAAGTCATAGACTTTTGGTTCTACTGAAGATGAATTTACTCCATTCCTCTCAAACTTCCGGTCTTATTACAGAAAAGACTGTTAGATACAGCATAACAAGCAAACTTAGGAGGACTGTGAAAGGAGGAAGAAGAAAGCTGATTCATCAGGACTTGAGTCCTGAAGAAGCACTTAGTGGGATATCTCCTTGATCATCTTATTTTTTCCAAGTCTCTTCAACAGAATGCTGCAGAAGCCTCCAGCCAAGATCCCTAGAGAAACACACAAAAGAGCTCTAAGGAAAGCTCCCTCTTCCTAGTCAGAGAGTTGAAGGGAAATGGTGGCCATAATACAACAGGAAACCTTTCATAAATACCTGCACTAATCCACACAAACAACACTGAAAAAATTGAACTTGCATCTCATGCCAGGTTTCAGTCAGGACAAATAAGGAGCTGATCCTCAGCCTACCTACATTCCTGTTCCACTGTCCTGATGGTGTTAGTGACATCGACTGTCATCCTGTTGGGGGGAAGTTATTTTCAGCATTTAACTTCCAAAATCAACATGGGACCAGACATGGAGGATGGGGAGTTGCTGAGAGGATTGAACCATCAATTTCTTTTGGTGCCAGTGACTTTAGGAACTAAACTCAGAATGTTCCTCTTTCTATCTCATATGGAACCAGCTGGAGTGATGATCATGTCTTTGATGTTAAAAGCACTCACTTATCAATCACCCTTCCCAGGCTATAGAGGCATAGAAATGGAGGAATCCCACAGCAATCCAGTGTAGCCCTCCCTACCCAGGAGATGACATCTCCAGCTTTTGCTTTCTTTCTCCTCTATTTTCTCTAATAAACTTATAAAACTGCACTCTAACGCTCAAGAATTCTTTCTTGAACCATTCGTCTCCAACCTCCACCCCGCAACCCTGCCACCCATCAATCAGGCAGCAATGAGATCAAAAGGGAGTGTGGGGTGGTATTAGTTGGCACGCTGTCTCTCTGGTAACCCTCTTGTGAGTGGGGACTCAGTGAGCCACTTAACTTCCATCTCCACTTAGTAACCAAAGTAATGCGAACCAGCTCTCCTCTTCCACTTGTCTAGTAAAATTGTGGTCCAACAAGAAATTGAGCTTAACCAAGGGCAAGGAGACATGCAAGTTTTTGTCACACTATCAATAGGAAGGAGACAATAGGGCAGAGGGGAAGCTGAACTTCCATCTCACTCCTGTGGGAAGAGGCAGTGTGAGTCAACATTCCATTTTTGCTAGAGTTGTGACACTAGCGATCAGACAGAAGGTGAACATACAGACTCCCTTGATTATTGCAGCAAAACCTCAGTTGGGGACTTCTTCCAAAAAATTGATTACATGATATCCTAAATGTCGATGACAATCAAAAATCTTACCAAGATCCAGAAAAACAAAATTCGAATGAGAAAAGACAATATCTGCCAACATCAAAGTGAATAGGATGATGAAATTATCTCACAGGATAAGAAAACAGCCATCAATTGTTTCAAAAAGCAATCATCCATTTTCTTCAAGCAAATAAAAAATAGAAATTATATCAAATTATAGACTAATAAACAAATATGTAAATAGCCAACTAAACATGATAGAACTGAACACAGAATCACTAAAGTCAAATAACAAAACAAGTTAGGTGCGCTCCATAGCAATGATAGAGGCTAGATTCAGTGAAACTGAATAAAGATGAATAGAAATACCTGATTAAAAAATGAAGTGAGAAAAAAGAATAACGAAGTTACAGACATTTGTGTTACAGTGACAGGAGTTAATCTTAAAATGGGAGTTCCAGAATGAGGGAAGGATTGAATAAAGTACTAGAGAAATGATGACTGACAAACAACAGGAAACATTGCCTGGGGACATTCGAAATAAGGAATAGACAAGGAAGGATCTTTCTCTGGAGCTTTCTGGAAAGGAGGGCCCGGCTGAAACCTTGATTTGGATTTCTAGCCTCTAAATTTGTGAGAGTAAAATTTGTTGTTTTTAAAAAACACTAAAGAAAGTAAGAAAGAGAAAGGAGGGAAGAAGGAAGGAAGAATGGTAGGAAAGGAGGGAGGGAGGAGGGAAGGGAAGGAAAGAAGGAAAGAAAGAGAGAGAGAGAGAGAAAGAGAAAGAGAGAAAGAAAGATGATGGCTGAGAACTTACCCAATTTGATGAATGAAATAGAGCTATTAAAACTCATGCAGGATAAACTCCAAGACATCTGCACAAAAACACATATATTAAAGTTCTAAAAAGTAAATCAAAGAGAGAAATTACTCAATATGTCTAGAGAAAAGAAAAATATGAAATACAACCAGGTGTTCAGTGAGAAGTGGCACAACATTTTTCAAGTACTAAAGGCAGATTTTACATCCGGGAAAACAGCCAGCAATGATGAATACGTACAGATGATTCAGATGTAGGAGGCTAATAGAATTCGTTTCCAACAAGTCTTCATTTAAGGAATGACTGAAATGAAATTCCTGAACAGAAATGTGAATGATAAAATATAATATGCTAAAATATGGAAGGGAAATTTATTCTACAAATTAATAAAGAAGAAAATTTCTAATCTACATAAAGTAATTTGAAAAAAAGAACAAAATGGGAGGAATCACTCTACTTGATGAAGGATTACCCTGTAGGCACAATAAACAGGACAGTGTGGTACCAGTGGAAGATGAAGCATGACAAGCAATGAAGTAGACAAGTGAAACAACTATATATGTTGTGTATACACAAGTATATACACAAGTACCTAAGTTGATTTTTTTCAAAAGGTGCAAAAGCAATCCTGTGAAAGAAGGATCACCTTTTCAAAAATGATACCTGGAGCAACTGGAGACTCATGGAGGGGGCCAAACACTACAATCTACACTGCAAGTCTCATATGAAATTTAACTAAAAATAGATCATGGACTTAATGATGAAAGTGGCAACTATATAAACTTATAGGATAAAAAGGGGAAAATATACAAGATAAAGGGCTAGTCAAAGAGTTTTAAAAATTGATGTGAAAATTACAATCCATAAACAGTCATCCAACCAGTACTATTAAAACAGTTTTGAAATGTTTTGCTTCATTTATTACATGTATATAAATACATGCAGCATACACACATGTATTATAAAATTTTATCCCTTTTGAACTACAGAAATAATGATCCAAGGTATTTCAGATAATAAGACAATATTTAAGTTGCTTTGTTCACAAAATGATGATTTTTATCAAAGCATTCCAATTATCCATTTTCCTTATCAATAATCCGCAAATATTTTACGTATTCACAGTTCTTTCATTTACTGCCTGTGGAATAAACCTATCTGCATTGCCTAGTACCCTCTTTAGTGCTACTTGCATTTCCTTGTTCCTTAGACTGTAAACAATGGGATTAAGCAGAGGTGTCAGCACTGTCTAGGTCACAGCCATCAATGTGTTTTCACGGAATGAGTTACTGTCCTTAGGCCTCAAATACACAAAGCCAGCAAATCCATGTGTATGCACACTATGGTGAGGTGGGAGGAACAAGCTGAAATAGCCTTATACCTCCCCTTGGCTGAGGGCCTCTTCATAACTATGAATGCAATGACGACATAGGAAATCATGATTAAAATGAAGCTGCCCACCAACACAAAGGCAGAGAGCATGAATATAGCCATTTCATGAAAGGAAGTATAATTACGAGCAAGGGAGACCACAGGTGAGAAATCATGGAAGAAATGCTGGATGATACTGGAGTCACAGAAAGACAAATTGAATACAATGATCATGATGCACAGAGAAGCCAGGAAACCAACCATTCAAAAGGCCATCATGAGCTGAAAGCAGATCTTATGTGTCATCCAGATGGTATAGTGCAGTGGTCTTGAATGGTGGTGTAATGATCGTAGGACATGGCAGCCAAAGTGAAGAAGTTATTGCCTCCCAATCCAATGAAGAAAAATATCTGTGTGGCACACTCAGGAAGAGAAATGTTCTTTCTGTCTGACAGCAAGTCCACTATCATACAGGGGATGATTACCATGGTGGAAACTGTCTCTGAAAAGACAGGTGCAGAGAAAATAGTACATGGGAGTTTGAAGGTTGTCACTGAGCTTGATGGCCAACTGATGGATACATTTGCCACTAGGATGGTCACATGGGAGAGGAAGATCACCATGAAGAGGAGGATCTGCAGGTCTGGGAAACTGGAAAAGCTCCACAGAAGTAATGTGCTCACTGTGGTGTGATTGTCCATGGTCCTGGTGTGACAGATGTGCCAGATAATATGCTGGGACCAGACAGAGCTGTCCTGGGCAATCTTACAAGCTTATAGAGGAGGAATTTTTCTTCTGATTTTACAGAGAATGAAAATTAGGTACAGAATTGTTAAGTGACTATCAAAGCCATGAATTTATTCAACACATTTGAGTAAATGTGTATGATACAATTTTATACATGGAAAAACTATGCAGAACCAGACATATAGGTTCTCTGTAACATGAGTGACTATTATTATTTATGGAATAGGGAAGTCTTCTCTGAAGAGGTGACATACTGAAACAGAGAATAGAAAGACAATAAGAATCAAGAAGGAAAGCTCTGCTGACAGTATCAAAGGCAGAGTTGACAGCTAATACAAAGGCCCTAATTGGGAACTCACTTACCAACGCAATCTACACCCAAGATTCATATGAGTTATCTTTAATCCAATTCACAGGACTTTCCTCCAAAGTTTTCTTAGTCTATTTACAATACTTCTAAAAGAATAATTTTCTGTTTTCATTGTTTTAACCTTGTGTGACTGACCAATTCCCGCCTATATTAGAAAGGAATCTCTGGTAATCTCTGACACATTACAAGTCCAGGATATCCTCCAAGTATCAAATGTATACTTTTTAGAATTGACGCTAATTTCCCTACATGTCAGCATTTTCTCTTTCATTTCTTATTTGAATTAGTCACGGATCTCAAAAGTTACCCTCAGACCTCTATTTTTATTCCTTCTTCATCTTTACACTTAATATTTCACTTCCAATATAACAGATACCTTTTTGCCATAATTTTTTTAATTTAAATTTCTTCCTCCAATTGTCCAGGACCTAATCCACAGGGTAAATTTTCTGCCTTCATAACTATCTACTAGTATAGGATCTGTTGATTTTTTGTTACATTAACTACACAATGATTAGATGTTAGATTCCTTTACAAAGGATTTATTAAGCCACTGATAGTGTTAAAAATAGTGAATGACCTCTATTATTTATAAGAGATAATCCAAATATCTCAAATGATCTTCACATTCATCATAAACTGATTCTCAGATACTTATCCTGGATCAGTTTCTGACACATGCTTCTACTTACCCATACTCAAAACACACAATAATGCCCTATATTTTCAAATATATCACCACCCTTCATGCTGTTGTGTCTTTGAACATGGTATTCCACTGCCTCAAATTGTCCTCCTCTATTTCAGTCACTATCAAACTTCAATCCTGTTTCCAGACTCTAGCTCAGGTTGATTTGACTCTTCATCTTCCCTTATTGTGCATATTTTCTAAATTCTACTATCCTAACTAAAAATGATTCCTGCCTTATCATCATTAGATTTTTGCATTAGCTTCATCTTCCCTTCTCCCTTACCTACTACCAAATTTCCTATCCAGTCTACAATCATGCTGTAGTCTCTTTATTATAAACTTCTTTTAAATGTTTACAGATTAGGTAATCTAATGATGATAATCTTTATTGCACACTTCAGTTATACAAACTCATAAATCCTCATAGCTATCCTAAGTGATAAGTGCTATATAATATGAGCATGTGTGTAGTGAGGAAAATATAACTTAGTGATGTACTTTGTTAATGGTGACAGAACTGCTGAGTGTACATATAGAGCATATTTACAGTATATTAAGTATAAGTAATTCTACACATACAGTGTATTTACAATAAGTCAGTGAGAGTCTGGAGACCCACTTGCTTCACTTCTTGAATATAAAGTCTTCTTCAGTGCAAGTGCTTTAGCATTTGCATTCAGGTCTTACCTGTCCATCATCATCTCCTGCCACCAAACTGCCCTATGAGGAGAACATCCTGCTGTTGACCAAACATTGTATGTCCTCTCATGGCTCGTCTGCTTTGCACATATTTTTTCCTACAACTTCTAATATCATTTATCCTTCTACAACTTAACTCTACTCAATAGAAAACTCAAATACTCCTTCTTATAAAAATCTTCTCAAAACATTCTGTATCATATTTTCTTTTGGTTTCACAATCCATTATGTTGTAATGAGTTTTTCTTTTTATCTAGACTCCTTCAATAGACAGCGAAGAGAATCACTAAAAGAAATTACCTCTAATTTGCAGACTCAGGTATGTCAATGTGCATATTTTACTAAGGTTAGTTCAATGGCTGTAGCAACAGGTGGAAATTTCATGTTCTTCAGAAATGCTCCATGATCATGAATTCAGTACAATTATTAATTCCTCTTCAGTAAACTATTTTCTCTATTTAGTATTTGTTTTATTTAGACTATACTGAAGACCAATTATATCTAAATAGATATTACAAATAATATCACATAACAACACAAATGCACACAGAGCTGCTTTCTATATTCTTGTTTAATATATTTTAATTTTACAAAAGATGTATAAACAAAATCTTCTCGAGACTGCAGTAGTAGTTGGTTAAACCTAGAAGAATGAACCTATCATTTAAAAATTCTAAAATTCTACACATGCTCTCTATGTAACATAGTGTTGGGTCACCTTTGACCCACATAGTCGGGTCCACTAAGGGGCATGTCAGAATCACCAAGGGGAGCTTTCTGAAAGTAATACATCTCTACCACCAGCTTTATTGCAAACCTTTCCAAGAAGTCTTCACAATGAGGATATGTATGTCTTACAAAATAGTCTCTTTATTTTCACTTGAGATCTTCTGGTTTTATGATATTTTTCTTTCCATATATGTTAATGGAATATTGTCTTTCCCTACTAGTCTAGTTCACTAATGGTAAAACAATGTCAACGTGACATTATTTCGATTACTATCAATGACACTGGCAAGCATGAGAGAATAAGATGTTTATTACAATTTTTCAGCCCTTTTGTGTATTTTTCTCAAATCTTACCCTCTTTATTCACCTGGCTTGGACCTCAGTTTAACATCCTATTCTGGTTTCAGAATCTGCAAAGCTTTCTCCATGAACTTCCTGGAGTCCATCTCTACTAGGAGTGGGGTGTTGACAACATTTTAATTTTCAGATTATCTGTGCCCCCAGTTTCTTTAATATCTTCTACTAGACTATGAACATCCATTTGATTATCTGAAGATATTGTATATCATAATATTAATTATAAAGAGAACAAAAGCCCTAATCTTTTTGTCTTCCACAGAAAGAATTCTTACTGCTAGTCTCTAAAATTTACAGGGAATTAAGCTAGAGGACAACTTAAATCTCAGATGTAACTTTCTGTGGTTCTTCCTGTGATTTCATGTATCTCAAAATTCTAAAGAAGTTTTAAGGCATTTTTCCTTTTTCATGCCTGTGATGAGTCCCATTTAATATTATTCTTCCATGGCATCAGAGTTAGTGTCCTCTCTATCCCTTAAAAAGGAGTTCAGTACCATGAAGATTTTCATGAAACCTGGGGCCACTAGAGACCATTAGCTTGAGATTACTCCTTTAGATACTGAGTTTTATGCTCTATATGTCTATAACCCAATTTTAAATCCTCAAAAATGTGGTTTAAATCCAGACATGTCATGGACACTTTTTAGTGATTTTGTACTTGATTACCTGAGAACAATTGAAGTGATGGAAATGCAACTTGTTTAATATGCATCCTAGAATGTAGATAATTTCCTCAGAGTTTATTTTACCTCCTGCATTGTATCATTTATTATATAATGTTGAAAATTTGCCAAGTCCCTCAGATCTCCTTTACCCTTTACACTGGGCAAGGGTGTGGCATATCATAAGAAGCTACTGCCTGGGGAAATGCTACACAAAGGTGAGTAGGAAGAAAATGAACACACATTATGATCATTGCGATTTTTTTTTTCTCATGAGGTATTCTGGGGAGACCTTGCTTAAAAAAGAAAATCTTCAGTTACTATGCCCTTTCATAGTATCCTCCTAATTGGTTTTCTTCTCCGCTTTGTCTCAGTCTTCTACCATTTGTACTCTCTTCTACCTCATCTGCTATCAAGTCTTATCTCTAAAGTCTGCTCTCTTAACTTCAATACTCTAGGAAAATTAGTCAATATACTATTTCCTGATTAAAGTCTTTTCTCATTCTGTATCCAGATGTATCTCAAAATTCCTTCTCCTGATTTTACTCATCCAAACACTTGCTCATTCTTCAAGATTCAGCACAAATGCCTCCTAGACCAAGAATCTGATTGTTCAAATAATATGTGAAAGTGGAGAGAGAAAATACAGTATTAAGAAGGAATTCTATAATCTATAATTACTTGAATGACTTGTATTGGATCTCATAAATTCACGCAAGCAGATAATGGTGTTTTCCTTTATGCCTTTCAGGGTCATGACAGCAATTGAGATTTTAAAGTTAGGTAGACATTTTATTTTTTGCCTTTTAAAGATTTTTCTTAGGTCTTTCTTATCAGGCTGCTGAAAATATCCCAAACCTCTTTGAGAGCCAGCTGCTAATGTTCTTTTCCAAATATTCCTCTTTCAGCTGGAACATTATTAGCTAGAAATATAAGATTACATGTCCAAATTCCAAAGATGGCCCACAGCCAAAACTGAATGATATAGTAATTTTAAAAGAATAACAGAAGGAAACCTTACTGTCAGAAGGTAGGACAATATGTAGTCATTAATATTCCTATGGGAACAGACTACACTTCACTGGAGCCCACATCTTTATTGGGATTCTCCCCATGCCTGGTCATGCTTCTCTCACATCTTATGGTTTCCCCTGAGAGCCCTCCTCATTAGGCCAATTGTATAAGAATCACTGTTTAGTTCTCTAGTTCTTTTAGAGAATTTGTCATAATGTGGAACCTCAATGCGCATATACAAAAGAGGACTGAATAAAATTTACTACATAAAATTAAATTTTTATAAAATGTTTACGAACACTTGGTGATTTGGTGGAGGACAGGGTGTAGTGACATATATCTGAGGAATGAGGTAACTGCACATAGATGAACCTAAATATATGAGTTTATTTTAATGAATAGAATAAATGTTATAAACAGGCAAATGTGGGAAAATGAAACAATTAAATAAGATGGAACTGGAAGCACTTGTTTGCTAAATTATTTCTATATGAGTTGTTTTGGAAGACAAAAAAATCTTAGCTGATGTAATATCCATGTTATTCCTTTCAACTACAATAATAAAGAACATTTTCATCACTCTAACAGATTGCATATATCCATTATCAGTCGATATAGCCCTTGTTTTGGTCCTAAGTAATTGTTGCTCTGAATTTTGATAATGTGTATTAATTTGCTCTTTTTGAGTTTGTACTGATAAACATATAACATATACTCCCCTATATGTGATAATTTTCTTTCCGCATACCATTTTGAGATTGATTCATGTTGTACATATGAGTAACTTCTTTTTATTGCTGGGAGGTATTCTACCATATGAATATACTACTGTTTTCCTATTCACCTGTTAGTGAGCTTTCAGTTATGTCCAAATCAGAGCTTTTGTAATAAAGCTGCTATATATGAACATACAGGTAGTCTGTGCTTATACAAGCTTTTCACTTGTCTTAGGTAAATAGAAAAATTGGGCATGCTGGGTCATATGTACATGCTTTTTTACATTTTTAGATAACTGAAATTCTTCAAAATTTCTTTATAGTTTTATTTTCCGTCTTGTGATGTTGAGAATTTCAATGGCCCCCCCAAACTTTGTTAATATTTACTATTGCTTTTTAATTTTAGTTCTTCTAACCACTGTATAAAAACACTTTTTGCCATCTAAACTTGTATCTGATGATTCACGTTAATCAACTTTTTGTGTTTATTGGCCATTTACATATCTCCTATTTTACATACTTGATTAAATCTTTCTTCTATTGTAAAAGTTTAGAGTTTTTGTGTTCTTCAATAAAGTTCTAAGAGCTTTAATATATTTTATATATGATCCCTTTGTCATCTATATGTTTTGCGAACAGTTTCTCCTTTAAAATGTCCTGGAATTATTGTTTCTTTAAAGAGAAAATGTTTTAAATGAGGCTAATAAAGAATCCTGTATCACAAAATTGTTGTGAGGGTTAAATATGTGTGAAAAGCTTAGTGTTTTCAAAAAGCCAGCTTTGAATAAATGCTGACTTTCATTATTTTGTTGGTGGTAAAACCCAGTTCCTGAAATATGAGGCTTCAGGAATTGAGATGGGATATTCTAAAATTAACATTAGCAAGATTATTAGGTAAAATCTAAAAGTTGACACCACATTTTCCAGCAAGTCACAGGCTGTCTACTTCTCAGAAGTGATGTAACAAGACAATTGTGCAAGCATTAGAATGCTGAATAGACCTGTTATTTCAAGCTAGCTTAATCTGGCCATATTGAAGAGTAATGATTCCCCAGACTTTAGAGAAGGCAAGACAAGTCCATTTTGTCAAGACCAAGAGACATCACGATAGATCAGAACGTCCTCTAAGACGCACCAGCAGCATATTCAAGAGACCATTCACAGAGATATCTCCCACCTTCGATTTGAGGTCAGGAGAAGTCAAAGAGAAGACACCTTTTGAATCCCATGCACATCTATGCATATGGGAGACTGCAGGAGCTCCAGGCCTACAACACATAAAGATAACTTCTAAGTACTTTGGATTTTACAAATCTCACAAAAGCAATTACATCAGGTAGACCCACTGGGTCTCTGGGCAGTTCTGTGCTGGACCTCAACACACACCAGCCCTGGGCCCAGCACATTGGTCTTCATATTGGGCAGAGATGATGCCAGGTGTGGGTCTCTGTCTCCCACAGCTTCTCTGCAGACATCAGGTAATAGTTGGAGATATCTGCAGAGAGACTTGGAAGGGGAAAAAAACATGGGACAGACTGCTTCCAATTATGCATAGAGCAGTGAGAAAAACGTTTTCTACATTTCACACATATTTTAACATTCAAAACAATTTTGTGATATAAGTTTACCAGCCTCATATTTTGATAGGGAGAACTCAAAAGGAAGATTACAAGAAACATGTTTTTGGTGATTCTGTGGCCTTGAGGGCATAGGGGCTTACCAGGGAGGGAGAGAGAATGAGGAACCAGGTAGGATGGTCTGAAAATTCAGTGAGATTAGGAAATTGTACAGAAAAAACAGATTTATGTGATCCTGACAAGTGTTTCACCATGAAGAGCCCTCAGATTTACTTTTAGTCTTTTAAAATAAATCCTTGTTGGAATGTGATATTATTATAACATGTATATACATATATTATATATGTTTATATATAATGTTATTTATATAGTATATGTATTAAAGTTGTATTCTATTAAACTCTTTTGAAAGTCAAAAAAAATCTTAGAGTTGAAGTCTCTTGTAATTCTATCACAATATCTACATCATGAGGCACTGTTTTGACATTATGGACAGTGAAATACTACTTATAATTGGCAAGTTTTCCAAACGCTTTTACTCTGTAGTTCTCTCCACAATTTTTAAAGCTTTCGTTTTCTTACTTTTGCTATGATAATTAATTTATCCATATTAAACATTTTTTATTTAAAATGCAGCATTACTTCAAATTCTACCCCAAATACCGCTAAAACAATTATTAGCATTTTACAGGTATCAATACAAATTACTCATCGACAAACAAGTATTGAATGCATAAAGCTAGGCTACCTTCCTTATAATTGAAGTTTAAAGTGAGCATATTTAAATCAGAAAATCAAAGTAAACTTGGATCCAATTATTTATACATAAGGTAATTTATATTATATGCTCTAATAATTGTGAGGGTTATATAAGTTTGTATGAACACCTAGATAGACGCAAAAGAATAAACTGACCACTGAGGACTGACAATTCTAAAAGGTTAGTTTACATGTGGGTGCACCCTGGTCGAGTAGCAGTTAGGTCTTCTGCTTCTGGCTGATTCAAGTCCACATACATCCCAGGTTCCCTTCCTAGGGATGGGTGAAAAACCAAGATGAATAACTAAATAAAAATAAATTAAAACTGTTTCCTCTTCCTCGCTCTTTCAGCCAGCCCATATACATGAATCTTTAATTTAAAAAAATGTGTGTTATTTGTGTGTGTGACTTTAACTACTCAATGTCCACTATAGCACATAATCATGCTTAATGATGCTTTTGAATTCAGGTTTGAATGTCTAAACTCTTCAGAGATTTATTCCCCAAAGGCAAGCAAAACTAAGTGAGGTATATAACCACTGTGAATTTGAGCTGTTACTGAAAAATGAGTGAGTTCTTATTGATAAAGGTATGAGTCTGACTTCTGTTGAATAATCTGATATATTTATTTTCATTACCATTAGAGTATTTTACTACCTAATATTAAATCTGTTTCCACTATTAAAGTTGGAGATATGCAGAAATATATAAGCAATTAATTACTAAGCAACTTTGAATTATAATTTCCAATATCAGTTATTGTGAATAAACAATTATAGTCTTAGTTATAAGGATTCCATGTATATCTTTCTCTAGGACAGAAGCACAATAGTCTTTTCATACTATCCAAAAGGGGTTCTCAATAACGCTAATAACTTTATCATTTCAAAGATATTCCTGGGCCTTTATTGATATGTAAAGATTTTAATTAAAGATGTAACATTTTCACATAAGTAACTGCTATAAAATTTGCTTTGTCTATACATATGAATGTTTTCATGTTCAAGGTAATAATACAGCAAACTAAACTTGGGATAAAAAAATCAGAAAATATGTTTATACTGATCACAGGCACCAAGTTGATTCATTCTATTCACTTTTATCTTACACTTTGTTCTGCTAAATAATATTCTAAATTTAATATTAGTTCATTTTATAAAATTTGAATTGAAAACATTGTCACAACTGAAAGTAATTTGTTGTATGTTATAAAGCTGTAACTGTCAAGCTTTTTTGCATGATTGCATTAATACTTAAAATCACTTGATAAAATAACATTTTAATGCAAAATTTAAAAAGTTCAAGAAGTTTATAATAAAAGACATGAATAATAAATGTATGCACTTCCTCTCCAGATTAGTATCTGAACAATTCTATTTCTCCTCTTAAAAACAAGTTCTTTTTAACCTGAAAATATTTAAACAACTCGATATTTCTATATTTAACTGCAAGAAAGTTTACAGAATAATGTATTGTCATGCATTGCTAGATATACTGAATTAATGGTATAATTAATTTTATTTTTTGCATACTTACTAAAGTAATGTGCAGTTAGATTTTCTGGTTTTTGTAGACTCGCTCCTTATTTGCTATGCAAGCCAGCATAATATCTTTTACACTCTGTTTACTCATCCATTAAATAAAGAGAATTTGTATTATTTTACAACAAATTTTCTACAAATATATATTTACATTAAATGTGCATATATTATTATTTCCCTTTCTTAATCCCGTGAATATAATATAGTAAGCATGTACTAAAAGTCATGTATTACAAAATATGTTGTATACCACACCTTAACTTACATTTTCAATTATTCACCTACTAACAAAAAAATACACTGTACATTTTGTTATTCTCATCTGTTTTTTATTGTTATTATTTAGCCTTTGAACTAAAAGACACCTTAGCGACAAACGTGAAATTAAAATGGACACTGAAGAAATTTTCTCTGCATATAATATGCACACAATCTTGAATAGATATTTATATAATGACTCCTTCATGTGTATCAATGAAAATGAAACCATCTAATTTGCAACTTCTTACTGTAATGTTTCTTCACAGGTTTGTTCTGCAGCAGCTACATGGTCTCATGGATTCCGTGAAGAATGGCAACCACAGTGCAATAACAGAGTTCATTTTATTGGGCTTAACTGATGACCCAATCCTTCTAGACATTCTCTTCGTGATCATCCTTTTTATCTTCTTGGTAACCGTATTTGGAAATCTCAGCACAGTCATTCTTATCAGAATCTCTTCTCAGCTCCATCATCCTATGTATTTTTTTCTAAGTCACTTGGCTTTTGCTGACTTAAGTTTTTCATCTTCTGTCACACCCAATATGCTTGTAAACTTCATGGTAGAGAGAAATACAATCTCCTATCTTGGATGTGCCATCCAGCTTGCTGCAGTTATTTTCTTTGGGACAGTTGAGGGCTTTCTTCTGGCTGTCATGGCATATGATCGTTTTATAGCAATCTGCAACCCACTGCTGTATTCTACCAAAATGTCCACACAAGTCTGTGTTCAATTACTTGTACTGGCATACATAGGTGGACTTATCAATGCTTCTTCCTTTACTATTTCCTTCTTTTCTTTTTTCTTCTGTGGATCAAATCGAGTCAATCATTTTTTCTGTGATTTTACTCCTTTAGTTGAAATCACCTGTTCAGATATCAGTATCGCTGCGGTGGTTCCCTCATTTACTTCTGGTTCCATCATTGTGTTCACAGTTTTTGTCATTGCCATCTCCTACATCTACATCCTAATCACAGTCCTGAAGATGCGCTCCAATGATGGGCGCCGTAAGGCCTTCTCCACCTGCACGTCCCACCTGACAGCAGTCACTCTGTTCTATGGGACCATTACATTCGTTTATGTCATGCCCAAGTCCAGCTACTCAACTGACCAGAACAAGGTGGTGTCTGTGTTCT
>RJWH01009264.1:0-23984 GCA_004363575.1 Solenodon paradoxus | reverse complement strand
TCTGTGAAGGCACTGAGGGGGGCGCTTCAGGAGGACAGGACACAGCAGCTGGGGTCTCCGCCTCCGGAGGTCTGAGGACTCTCAGGAGAGTCAGGAAATCAGCCACAGACAGGACAGGCGACAAGAAGCCTCTGACTGTGACTGGTGTTCACTCCCTGGGCTGGGCCCTGGGTGAGAAGGAGGCTCCTGACCCTGGGGGCATCGAGTCCATCCACTTACCAGCTCTCAAGTATGGAGTCAGAGAGTCCATCTCACGTGTTAAGACTGATGTGACTGACACCTTTCGGGGAAGATGCTCATGTGTGGAGCTCAGAATCCAGACCAGACAGGTAACTCAGGATTAAAGACAACGATGAGATCACCAGGAACAAGTGTGTTAAGAAAGAACAGGGGTGAGCCCTGCTGGAGCAGGGGTTGGGCGCAGTCCACACACATATTCCAAGGTCCCAGGTTTGTGTTACAGAACCCATGGGAACAACCAAGATAAACTAACAGAATAAGTGAAATGCTTCTTCCTCTCTCTTCCTGCCTGTCTCTGCTTGCCTTCATTCCTATCTGAACTTTTCCTTTAACAACAAAAAAAGAACGAACAGAGGGTATGCATGCCTGAGTTCAGAAAGGTGCTGGCAGGAATAGGAGGTAGAGGAGAGAGACAAGGAGATGTTGAGCTATTTTGAAGGGCGATGGTGTACTATTAAAAAATGTATGCTCGCTCAGTTCTCACTGCACCTTCCAGGCACGAATTACTGAAGGGCTCAAGGAAGTTGGGTGACTGGCCCAGACCCCAGACTAGAGAGGCCAGGGCAGGATTCCGCCCCATCCTCCTGTGCTCGGGCCTGTGTGGACCCTGGAAGGTGCAGAACCCACAGCCTGGGTTGGGTCTGATTTCAGAGGGCAGGGCCTGGGCAGGGTCTGAGAGGGACTCTCCCATGTCCCGGAGTCCAGAAAACAAATGAAGCTGAACAGGTGCAGCTGGGCACCAGCTGTCGTACGTACCCCAGCTACCAGTTTCTCTTTTCATGGTTTCAGTAATGAACACTGTCTCTTCTTTGGGTCTCCTGCTCCCACCATCTATATCATCTCATACTCAGGTCTAGGTGTCTCCACCAAACTTCTGATGTGTCCTACTGCTCCACGCTCTGGTCCTCTCACAACTCTTCTCCGTCTGCTCCTTCTTGGTTTTCTCTTGCTCCTTCTAAATCTAACACGCCAATTACAGTTCCATTCATTTTTCAAGTGGACCATTTAAATGTCACAATTTCCTTTTTCCAGTACTCCCCAGAGTTCTGTAGTACTCTGTGTAACAAATTCCTGAGTGTGAGTCAGAGTCAGTAAAAATCTAATCTTAGGGTCTTTAACCATAAGCAGGTACTGTGGATACTGAGGACATGATGACCCTGTCCTTTTTTGCACTAGTCAAATCAGTATCACGACTGTCACCTAATCTTATTTCCAATTAATTTCCAGTTTTCAGGCTTCTCTCCCAGCAGAAGAAACTGACTACTCTGTGCTATGCCATGAAGTCTATTATTCTCTTCCTCTCCCTTTGGGGTGGGAAGGGGAATCAGGCTGCTCTAAGAAATCCTCCCAGATGGACAGGGGAGTCTCCCAAGAGACTGCCCTGTGTGGTGTGGAGTGTGGGGGCACCAGGGCAGATGTGCTGGTTCGCTCTGTGCTCCCCATCTCTCATCCACACCCTCTTGCCTCTCCCACTAAAAGCCACCCATCCTCTCTCCAATCTCCTGACTTAGCTGTGAAATTATTTACCTCTCTTGGATGTCTGTATACAGGATGGTGTGAACATGTGATTTTTATGTATTTATTCATGTTTGGATTAGTTTGTATCTCTTGTGGGTATGACGCGCATATGTGCTGAACTATGTGGACGTGGTTCCCAAGTGATCTGAAAGAAATATAGTGGCAATTGTACATTTGTACATAAACACAACATGTGCATAAGAGTGTTGGAGGAATGTGTGTGGGATTATGGTCAGGATTTTATTTCTCTTTGGTGTAGATGGGAGGTGACTCCCATTGTACTAACAATGGATTAGAACTCTCAGTGACTCTTACAAATCACAGGAGAGAAACTCTTCTGTCTGTGGTCGGACTCACATGTGGCCTCCAAAGTGCTGAGCCACACTCTCTGCAGGTAATATGTGAAAACATATACGTGTATAAATACATGCTTGAAAATATGCTAAAGGGTTTAAAGAAAGTCATTACAGAACTTCTAAAAAGCCGACTTTGAAATAAGCACAGTGTTGTGCTTAGTTGTAAAGTGATTCAGTAGTCTGTCGACATGTAACTTATTACCTGTCTTGTTCTTTTTACAGGAACAAACCCAAAGTTTTTATTTGAAGTATTTGGGTAAACCTTTGGTGTTCTGTCATACTCGGAAATATGTAGAATGACGATATGGTTCCAAATAGCACCTCTGTTCAACTATATTTGTTCCCTAAGGAGAAGGTTAGCATATTTGGGCAACGAGAAAAAAACCCATAAAGGATTTACTCAGCATCTCCTTCCTTCATTCGCAATGTATATTCTCCAGATTTTGTCTAGTTATGAGCATTAAGCTTCTAGAAAGGGGGAAAAACAAAACACAACAAACCGGCTCAAAGAGTATTCATGTGGATTCTGGCTCACAGTTGGTGTGAATACGAACTCAATGAACTGAAGAGGGCGAGGAAGCACTTCCAGGAGTGGTCCGGTATCTACCAGGAACAGATCCCGGCGGGACCCAACACCTTCTCCAAGTCGCCGCGTGGGTGGCGGAGTTGCAGGCCGGGGTGAGTTCAGGCAGTGACGCCCAGAGGTGCAGGAAACTCACGTCTGCCCCGCAGGCAGGGGAGGCTCCAGGCGGCGGCGCCCGCGCCCCGGCCCCCGCCCCGCGCCCGATTGGATCCGCCCCTGCCGACCCGCAAAGCAGCGCCCCGCCGGGGAGGCCAGCCCAGCCGAGCGCTGGCTGTCCAGTTCTCGCCCAAGATTTAACAGCCGCAAGTTCTGTTCGGGAGACACAAGACTTTCGCTCGGATGCCGGGAGGAGAGCCGACCTCCCAGTAGGGAGTTTAAGGAGCTGGGCTTGGATTCGGTGAGTTTTGCTTTCGAGCTCTTTAACATTTAGCTGTGCTGGAAGGTGAGAGCCCTGCGCGGCGGGGTGAGCCCCACCCACCCCCCAGCCCCCATTGTATTCTGTAAACGAACCACCGTAGCGAAGCTTCGTTTTGTGGGAATGAGTGTTTCCTTCCTTTGTCAAGTAGGCCCCCAGAAGCGCAAGTCCAAGTGGTGTGACTCGAGATCTTTTAACGACTCGAGCCTCCTCTTAGAACTCTTGCTCTAAAAAAGGAAGTAAGATGAATAGAGACTGCAGTGCGTCCACACTTACTCCCCTACAGGAGCGCCTGTCGCTTGCTCAGAAGCAAAGGCGCATTCACGAGTCGTACAAACTCTCCCTCCTGGCCAGTGTACTGGCACCAGTTGTTTGGTCTGGAATCTGCGAGCCGCCGCAGGACTTCAGAAATGCTCTGCCCGCCGACTGCATCCTCACTGGGCCCAGGGCCCCCGGGGGTGGAAATGCCTTCGCTTGCAGACCCCGGAGCGTGGGGGCGGGAGATTTCCAGAACGTGCGGCTGGGGAAAACCTCCGCTCCGCCGAGGGTGGGTTCTCGCTGCCGAGACCGAACCGCGCAACCCCGGGCCGCCGGCGAGCTGGAGCGGCCCTCCCCGCCGCTGGGCAGGCTGCCCGCCGCCCGAGAGCCCATTCCTTCCCGGAGCCTTTGTTCGTTCTGGCCGGGGCGCCCGGCGTCGGTGACCCGGGCGGAGCCGCCGCCCTGCTACGGCAGCGGGCCGGCTGCTAGCTGGCCGGCTGGCTGTGGGGGCCTGGAGCCTGGGGTGGGGGTTAAGTTCCCCGCAGCCTGGCGAGTCCGTCTCTCGGGAGCCCCAAGAGGCGGCGACGGCGCGGCGACGCCGAGACCCGTCCGAGCGCGGGAGCCGGGAGGCGAACGCTGCCGCTGTTTCCGGCCGGGGGCCCCCCACTTGCTGCCATCCCTGGGCTTTCGGGTGGATTCGGGTAGGAACAATGCTGCTGGCTTGGTGTAGTGAACATTGGACCAGAAAGTAAACCGTGATGACTATACTAAAATTAAAAAAAAAAAAAAAAAAATCCAGGCTAACAAAAGCCTGGTGGCAGTTAAAGCGAAGAGTTGAGAGCTTTCCCCAAGTCACCTCTGCACCAGTTGATTGGGCTCCCCTCACCTACCCAGAGCGTTACACCATCGCTTCTGGCCACTGACCACCACGCAGCGGCCACCCGTAGCCTGGTTAACTGAAAAATGACCATAAAAGCTGCCATGCATGGGGTCAGTTGCATAGCCTCCAAGTGACCGCACAGTGGTGGGTGGTGGCTTGTAGTTCACTATTTCGGTCATTCTCTGATGAAAGCACATCCATTACATCTGGGTTTGTTCCTCTGTGCCTTTATATTGGGAAACTTTGCCTGATCCCGATGGGGGAAGGGAGAGGGATGTGAGACGCTGAAACTGACCCAGAAAAGGCTGATTGAAGGCAGTTGTGAGATTGGTGCCGCTGAAAAGATCCCATCCTAAACTTTCTGAAAGCGGGATTCAGAGCAACTGAGGTTTTAACTTTCTCAAAAGAAATTTATATCAGCTTTGATATCTTGTTATGAGGCAGGGAGAGTGGCTTTTTGGGGACCAACTCCTTATTTTAAAGGAAATTCAAAACCTGAAATACTTACATTATACACTTAAAATGACCCTGTCTCTCCTTTCTCGGTTCAGCTCCTTTCCTCCCCCTCCCTCTCTTTCTTCGTCCTCTTTTCCTCTCCCATTTTTCCCCACCCCCATTTCCACAGGCACTCTGAATATTAGGAAGCACCCTCTGAGGCTGACTGGGTCTGATCCATGTCAGCCCTCTGGAGGCTCACCCTGACATCTTAGGATGGGGTGACGGGTGTGACCAGGAAGTTCCGGGCGGGGCTCAGGGAAGGTGTTCTGAAGAAGCGAGAAGTGGAGGCTGGGTAGGAGATGGAGATGATACTGCACATAAATGTTTTGCCACCACCACCCCGCCCCTCAACAAACCCTCAGAAGGTGGAGAATTTTCCAAATCAAGTGCAAGCTCTAGTAGTAAAAACGTCACTTTGCATTTCATGGACATAGAGGTCAAATATTCCTCTTAGAAAAGATTGATTCGGATCGTAAGAATGTAGAAAAAGGAACTCACTTTCTACTTCACAAATATAGAACAGCTTGAATAACTCATGGGTTTGGAAATAGGTCATCTTTTAAAATGGGGCACTTTGACTAGACTCATTGCACTTGGTGACCTTCAGAATGTAAAGGTAGAGGCCCACCTGCACTAGACTATACATAACAACATAGGGTGTGGTTGGAAGAAGCTCAGAGAAAAGCAGATGGAAATGGCCTTTTCTCAGAGTAATAAAATGTATCCTAAATGTTTGGAATTTTGCATATGCTTACTTGAAGAGACCTAAGCTTTTCATTTTACGGCACATTTTATCTTTGGGGGAATATTTCCATAGTCATTACATTATTCCATTGTTAGAATAATCTTGTTTGGAGAAGCATTCATTTATATCCATGTATCAGAAAGTGAGGCTCGGCAAATTATTACAGAGCTCTGCCATTTGCTGTAGAATCTCATCAGCAAAGATTATTCTTCACGCACACACCCACGCACGTACGTACATACATATGTACGAGGTTTAAGAATCTTCATATTTAAAGATAAGACAAGACACTGGATCATATGGGATGTAAAATTTGAATAAATAATTTTTTTCTTACATTTTAATACTAACTCTGATCTGTAACTTATTTTTAAGCATGATCTTCTATAGTGAAGGCTTTCACACTAGAAGCCAGTTTTCTACAGAAAGGAATATTTTACCAAGTCTAGGCAACAACTTCCTCCAAGTCTAAGATCCCTCTAAGACTTCATATTTTTACCTCATATATTCCTTCCCTATAACTCTCCATGTAATTTTTTGATAGTGCTATAAGCAAAGTGAGTCAAAAGGCTGACTCATCTCAGGTTTCCTGCTCCATAATTTATAGGATTTAGTAATCTTTTGGCTGTCATCCAGATTTTTTTTTTTTTTAAGGAAAGTACAGGCAGGAATGAAGACGAGTAGGTAGACAGGCAGGAAGAGAAAGGAGTAAAAAAGTATTTTTATTTTCTTTTTACTTAGCTGTTCACACTGGTTGTTTCCCCTCTCTCCCCGACCCAAGACTCAAACCCAGGGGTATGTGGCCTAGCGCTCCTTCGGAGGTGATTGACCTCACCACTGCTCCACCAGGATGCACAAAGATGTGTGTGTTGAGTGTTTATGAGAACCATATTGTTTTTTTCCAGTTAAGGATAGAATATGCTTGGTGATGATACTTCTGTTCTCAGCAGTATTTGGGATATATTAAGTAGACCTTTGTAATCAGATCAGTATTTTTAAAAACTTCTATCTAATAACTATTTTTAAGACAGACTATTAAAGAGTATAGTTAAACATTTTGGAAATAAAATAACCCCTAAAGAAGATTAGCCATCTACGTTCCAACCATCTACTGATGGTGAAGATGCACGAACAATTTCTAGAGAAAGGAAGTCCACTAAATTATCTCAGATGACCCTCAGAAAACACTGCAGGGCTCATGGTTTAGAGACAAGTCAAGCTCGTGTGACCAGTACCTGGAAGCCAGAATGGGAATCTCTTGTACACATTCTAAAACTCTTTGGGTTTTCTGCTCTCCTGCCTCTGTCCCTCAGGTCCAGACTGCAGATCACACCGGACATTCAATTACTCCGATAGAGGATCTATACCAGAAACAACTGAAGCCTTCCCAGCATCCTGCTGGTGGCCTGCTACACAGTATGTGATAAATTAATATTTCATTTTTATTTAATATTTCATTAAATGTAGGCATTATGTACTTTCAGAGCTGCCCAACCATAATGCCTGGAACAGGGTAGATACTTAATAAGAGATAGTTGATTTATAATGTTTATCAGCTGAGACCCAGAAACATTTTATAAACTTGTGTTTTATACTTTGTAAACCCTCAATCAAATGATGTTCCCAAGTATAATGTCCAGAATGGACAGATGAGTAGCCACCAGCTTATATGACAAGTTTACACTGGGTTATATTATCCCTGTATTTCTCAGTCAGTCACGTATGACTCCTCTCCTTTCATTTTATCCAATACTTACTCATAGAATACTTGCTTAAAACCTTCCCTTTCTGAGTCCCATAATTTTTATTTCTTCAAAAAAAATTTTTTAAGTAGAAGTACAGGTGGTAATGAAGGCAGGTAGGCAAGGAGACAGGAAGAGAGAAGGAAGAAGCATCTCATTTATCTTAGTTGTACATCTTTGTTGTTTCCCGTCACTTCAGGACCCAAACTCAGGTCCTTAGGAAGTATGTGGACTGGTTTGGCCAGAGGCGGCTAACCTTACCACTACTCCACCAGGGCACTCCAAGCCCTCTACTTTTTATTCTCCTCTCCTTCCTTTTTTTTTAAAAAAAACCATCTGCCACTTTCTCCTCCCTTAAATCCCCCAATCTTCTTTGTGAAAGAAAAGTCTTAGGCATTCAAAGGACAGAGACTTATGTGATCACATCTATCCACTGTCTAGTGCTCTTAGGAGCAAGAAAAGGAAGGAAAAACTGAGATGAAAGGTTAGGAAAAGGGTATTTTTCAAAGAAAAGAAGAGGAAGTTCTGACAAAAAGCAGGTACAAACACAAATGACTCCAAACTGGAGACAGTGAAACAAATTCTTTGCCTTCTTGGCTGGCTTCTCTTGGCCCTGCCTTCTGTCCTGATGGGGGCATTAGGACGAGCTGTGGTGCCTGAGCCCATGCCAGGGAGGGAGGGCAGGTGAGGAGCTCAGGCTGGGGCTGGGTCTGATCAGTGGAGCTTCAAAGGCTCTGAAGTTGTAAGGGTTACGTGGTTAACCCCATGTCTTAGAGTCTCTTCTACAAAATGGGGAGGTCATTTCTCCCCATATAGGCAGTTGTGAAGCTTGAGGACTTACAATGTATGCAAAACATCCAACAAAGAACCCTGTGTGCTAAACACACCCTGTTAGTAACTGTTGCCAGTGGACCAAAGGAGAAGTTTATTATGTAGGCAAGAACAAACAGACAAGCACTGTATTTAAAAGAGCAGGGGGACCTGTCAACCCAAACAACTATGGCTCAGGAGTGAATACGGACAGGCCCAGTCTAGAAGAGCAAATGTTTGACTTCTCTGAGACTTGCTTTATATTGTGGCTTTTTATTTGCTTCAAATTCTGCATAATCAACCTGGTTACTGAGAATGTTTAGTGACTTTTAATATGACTCCTCTAGTATATAATAATAGTCTAGAGTCCCATGCCCCTAGTTTCCTTAGCACCTGTCTTTACTTAGGGCCTGTCTTCACTTGTTGGTTCAATTGGTTTTTCTTTCTTTATTTTCCCATAACCGGCAAACAGAAATCTACACCCATGTTTCATTCATAAGGACAAATAAGTGACATAGGTGGGGAGTTTGTTGCTGAATTCACACTGTAAATTTTATAACCCAAACAAACCATCCCCTAGGCCAACACCCATGCAAAGTTGGGGTTTAGTCTTTGGACTAACACTAAGTCAAGAACTAACTCTATGAATATTCTTGATGGAGGGATTAATAACTCCAAATGGCTTCCAATCTTTGCCCATGGTTTGAGCTAAAATTTTCTAGCTAGACACAGCCTTAAAAAGACCTAAAGACGAGCTCTTGGGTAGAACTTTTCCTGTTTTACAGGCCTTACATTAGAAACACATACATTTTAATTAAGGAATAAAATGCCAGTTAATATTTAATTTTTCACACTCCAAATAGGAGTTGCAGATACAAATTTCAGGCTGTTCCCTTCCTTCTTGAGTAAATAGAATAGGAAATTAGTACTAAACATTAGTTAGTTGTATTTCTCAACACATTGCTACAATGAATTTACTATAGACAAATCTATGAAGATCCAATGGTCTCTTTTCCAGTAAATTCTGGGCCTTTTATTCCTGATTTCTTTTAACTTGGCACTTTTGCTCCTGAGGGTTGATTATGTGCTTTCCAAGGAATAGGTGATCAAATACACCCAGAGGAAAAATACTTAGAATGTAGAATAAAATGCAACATAAATATGCGACAAAGTGTTATCTTTATTTGGATTTATGCCTGGACAGGCACTCAAAATTAGCTCTCATATGGGAGGGACTTTACATAATAAAAGCTTAAAGGTGAAAGGTATAAAAGTCCTGGGTTCTTTTTAAATTAAAGTGTTACTTCCTAGAAGAACATTACTAACTTATAACCATTCCTTTTTTTTTTTTAAAGGAAAGGTGCAGGCAGGAATGAAGGCCAGCAGGCAGCCGGGCCGGGAAGAGAGGAGGAAGCATTCTAATTTAATTATTATTTGGTTGTTCACACCGGTTGTTTTCTACCACCCCCCACCCAACTCGAGCCCAGGGGAATGTGGTTTGAGCTCCTTTGGAGGCATTTGACCTAACCACTGTTCTACCAGGGCATGTCTACAGTCATCCTTTTATTGCTTTTCAATACTGTGCCTAGCGTTCCCTGGTGGAGTAGCAGTTGGGTCTGCTGCCTCCAGCCGAGCAAAATCACATACATCCCCAGGGACTTGGGGCTCAGTGCCTGGGGCTGGGGAGAACAGCCAAGATGAACAACTAAAATACAGATAAAATGAAATGCTTCCTCCTCTCTCTTCCTGACAGCTTGTTTCATTCCTGCCTGCACCTTGTAAAAGTGTGTCCCAAAGGAGCCATCTCCCTTGCCTCTGCTGGTCCTGGCCTGCTGGTCTGTGTACTTTGCAGAGGAAATGGAGAGGATTAGTGGACCTGGGGACCCTGGTGCAGAAGGCCCAGGGCGGGATGAGAGGTGACGATGTGTGTGACCTCTTCTCTGTGAGTCTGGAAGTGAAGTTATGCTGGAGGGGGAGCTCCCGTGCATGACAGGCAGAAGGACAATCTCACAGCACTGAGTGCCCTGCCCGTGGCTAGGTAACTGCCACATCTAGTGACCCTGCCTGCCTGCTGTTACCTGCTTCTCCAGAAACCTGCAGGTGTTCTAGAGCAGATGGGAGTGAGCCACGGTCTGTGATCTCGGGCGAGTGAGGAGTGAGGGGCCAGCCGATTCCACATTCGGGACTGGCAGGTGGGTGAGGTGGGAGGTGGGGATAAGCGGCAGGCAGAGGGGTCTAGGTGACATTGAGAGACTGTGGCGGAAGCCTGAACATTGCTAGGATGCAGAACTTCAGAGGAGAGAACAGTTAAGTGAAGCCACATAAATGACTTTCTTGTTGATAAGTTATCTTGAATGTGCGGGAGGTCATTTGAACAAAATGGCATATTCAGCATAAAACAAGGTCTCCTTCGATTGCTGAGTATCAGGTGTCTATTAAATAAGACAGTTTCCTTAAGATGAGATGTTGTTCATCCGTGACAGCAACGGCCAGAAACAGTGACCAGGACACACAAGGGTGGACTCAGGAAGACATGCTTTCTGGAATTCAGACGCACTGACTTGTTAGCTCTAGTTAACGTTACTTGACCTACAAGTCTCAGGTTCATTGCCACTTCTCCTGGTGGAAGATGCCTTCCCTAAGCCCCCACCTGAAGACCCTCCCCTTGCCCCCTCACAACTCTCCCTGCTTCATGTTGTTTCCCACTCAGAGCCTTGTGACAGGGCCTGGTCTCTCCTGCTAAGCAACCAGCTTCCTCTACTCACTCACTACCCCAGCTTAATTTTCTAATGAACTAGCCCTTGAAATAGTTCCCGTTTTCTTTGACTACTCCCTCTTCTCCTTCCCGAGTTAATTTTTCTCCAGATCTCGGCTCACCTCTCCCCCACTCATAGCTGTCATCTTCCTTATGTTGAGTACCCACCAACTTCAGTCTGGTCTTCTCTAAGCTCACATTACCTACTGTGTACCTTTCTACCTAGTTGTGTCTCCAACACTTCACACTCAACAGGCATCTACAATCAAACCTGATGGAGCAGTCCCACATCCATCCCAAGGTCCCGGGTTCAAGACCCAGGACTGGGTGGGGACAACCAATGTGAACAACTAAAAATAGTGCTGCTTCTGTCTCTCAAAAAAAATTAAAAATTAAATTAAAAAAAATAATAATCAGACCCGTTCCCTCCCCTCCTAACTCAAGAATCCAGTTCTCTCATTTTAGATGCTTGAAAATAGATTTCTTCCTCTCCTACCCCCCAACCCCACTTTTTCCTTCTTTTACCCTTCAAGTACTGAGACCTTTTCTTGAAAAGGTCTTCTCTGCTTCCTTCCCTCCCAGCTTCTACACTCTGACTAGGCCTCGCCTCACCTGCTTCAACATGTTACAACTGATAAAACTGGTGTCCTCATCTCTAAGCGTCCATCCTCATACCATCGATAAATTAATCCCTTCTGCATAAAGCTTGATACACATTGACAAGGGAAGCCTCCCATGCCGTCCTGCTGCCCTGGGCACTGGCTCACTCCTCTGCCTGATTTTCAAGTTTGCGCCACCCTCACTGCTTTCAAAATAAATACATGCCTGTTTCTTGAACATTGCAATTGTTCTTTTCCTGCCTGAAAGATATTGCTTCTCCTCCGGCAACCATGTAAATCCTGTTCCTCGTCAGGCCACCTGATGCAACAGTGTCCGAGCTCTACTGGAAATACTACTGCAGCTGGAGTTGGTATCGCCTAAGTTTGCACAGACACACTGTCCGGACCTCACTGACCTTGCCATCTGTTGTCTGGGAAGCTCTCTTTTCATGAGTCTTATCTCAGCCATCGTAGCTGCTTTCACCTTGGAGACTATATTTTTACTTTGTGACTCCCACCAGGCCTGACCTAAGTATTTATATAGCAAATATTCATATATTTGTCCGATTCATTGAAACATTGGACACGGAGGTGGTTTAACTTGAACCTAAAGAGCAGATCTCAACATCTGGATGTGAAACTTCAAAATTTATAACATTGTACATCATATTTTGGGATCCTAAAAGCAGACTGAACAAAGAGGACTGTCAGCTGGGGTGAAGTAGGAAAAACATCAGCACATTAAAGGGAAACTTATAGCAGCTCATGTTTTTCAGTAAAGTCTAAAGTGTTCTCCTGTGACAAAATATTTGTTTGAGTGACTGAAACAACTCCCAGACGCAAACATGTTTGGGGTGGGGCCTGCCACCTTCTTTTCTGACACCCTACTTCTGCTTCTAGTCTTTGTTCTTCTGACTGCTTCTGTCTGCTAGGAAAGAGAATATTAAGGATGTCTGTTCCTACTTCCCAGTCCAGAGAGAAGCCAACCCAAGTTGAATTCCCGATATTTGCACATGTCCCCCTAGGTGGTTCTTTGTCTCTTCTCCAGTCTTTACTTCCTACTTCAGTGGGCCTTGAAGTCTTCCACTGTCATGATCCCTGAATTACAGCACACTGATATTTGCCCATAATTGGCAGATGAAGTCACTAACTCAGTCTCATGAGGGCTGCCGGAGGTGACACAGTATATCTGCCCCGCCCCCAAGGGATAGCCCTGGACTTTTCAGCCTGCTGATCCGTCACTGAACTGTGCTGGGCCACACAAAGACCTGCACCCACAGCATTCTGTTGGGGTCAGTGGCTGAGCTCGCATTCATTACTGAAATCGCTTTGTTTGCTGTAAGCCGGAGACTGTTTCCTTCTCAGGGAGGGCTTCTCTCCCGACCCTGCCTTTGGGCTGTGAATACAGACGCTAGAAGGGAAGCTCTAAAACGCTGGCGGACGTGCCAAGTCCACGCCGGTCACTGGTGCATGGTCTCCATCAGCAAAGCCAGAGCTGGGGCAGCATGAGATCATGGAGGTACTTTTGGTTTCGGTTGGGAAAGCCCAACTTGTGTCTGTGTTCAGTGTGGAGGAAGTTGTTAGAAAAGAGAAATGGGTCCTAGAAAAGAGGAGTGCCTGTCCTAAAGCTCCCCTGCATCACATTGGTACTATCAGTTAGAGTCCACTAGGATTGATGTCCACGGTGCCTCAACGATTCAAGCTGTGGAGGCTGGAGAATTTTTTTGGAGGCTGGAGAATCTTGTTGTTGACCTTCAGACAATATACTGAACCTAAAAAAGTCATGTGGCTGTTGGCGTAGTGACCAGTTGTTATTTTTCAGAAAACCCTTTGACTCTTTGAGGTCATTTGGGAACAGCTGAAGAAATACAGGAATATACAGGCGTGGTGGGGAATGGGGAGTTTGGGTCCAATGACAGGTGGTCTGGTAGCAGCCATGTTAGCAGCTCTAACCCACCAGCCTGATCAGCAGTGGGCCCCACTCACAGAGACAGCCTCAGGCTTCTGTAAGTCAAGTGTACACGTGGTTAGCGGAGGTGTTAGGTTCATGGGCTGATGGCCTAGCAAGTGACTCAGACTTGTAACCATGTGACTAGGTGCGGAGAGAGCTGGCATTGCTACTGAGCACAGTTGCTCCAAAATGGCAATTTTGCCTGTGGTCAGCCTATTTCCTTCCCTATGTCTGCTGGATTAGCAACCGCAGATTTTGTTTCAATTGAGAACTTTCAGACTTAACCAGTTGTACTCTCTGAAAATCTGACGTTCGCAATTCTCTGGGACAATGACCTTGCACTAAGCCTCCGGTCCCATCAGTATGTATTATGGGGGGAGGCAGAGGTGATTGGGTCCTTCCTTATCGAAGGGAGCATCGTTAAGCCCAAGAAGAAGTGCTTCCCGACCCCACGCAAGAAAGTGTTTTGAAAAATCCAGGTGCCCATGTTTCCTGCTGTCTTTCTCACCCTCCTCCAAGCATAAAGGACCACATCCCAGATTGAGGGGCAAATGACTGACATCGATTTAGCCTTTAGAGCAGTCTTTTCTGCCTTTTTGGTTTTCAAACACAATAAAAATGCATTTGCTTATGATCCGAAAGGCCCATCTACATAAACCTCAATGTTCCACAAAACGAGCCGTGACTATTTTCAGTGCACTCTGGTATTCGCCATTCTCTTCCTTTTTCTTTTTCTGCTGGTCGTGGTTTCCTAGGTGGTGCTGGCAGTTTTCAGAGCTGTGCTGCACAGGGTCAGACACTACAGTACTGATTATCTCTGGACGGCATCTCAGTGGGGCTTATCCCTGAGCTCCGGGCCCCTGGACTGTTTTTTGCACATCTGGGCTTTGTGGTCAGCACCCTAATTCTATGGAGTCATTGCTGGGAAAATGCAGCTGGTTGCAAAAGGCCTGAAACTGGGAAGGAAGTCCCACAGCTGGGTCAGCCCACGTTGTAGGACAGGTAGTATGTCACTTGGTTTTGTATGTGAGGGGAGGGGGCGCTAGGGATGAAGACTTTGGACGCTGCAGCGAGGCCCCTGCCCTGGGGCTTGTGATGTGGTCCCACCACCCAACCAGCCTGGGCAGCCTCTGGGGCTGCCTGTCCTTTCCTTGTCCATCATTTGAAAGCCCAGGAGACTGAAGTGTCAGCCCTCAGGGGAGAGTTTATTCCTCAGGCAAAAGGGTGTCTGTGCACTAAGCACAGGTGGAGTCCTTAAGGAAGGGAGGTGCTACCCCTAGGTGTGGAAGCAAAGAGAGGACATGTGGCAGGAAGCGGCTGGCCTGATCTGATGGGGCACCCCTACTTCTTCCTAAGTGACCAGCTGTTTGAGTGAAAGGTGGCTCTACCCGGGCATGGTTCTTTGCACCAGCAGTCAGAGAAGGCCTGTTAGGTGTTGGGGCGTCGACCAGGCAACATCTGTCATGTGGTGCATCGCACCCAGGAGTTCAGTGTAATTGACTGAGACCGTGAAATCAGCATTCTCAGGATAGGGCATGCACTGGTAACTCGGCAGTTCAGTCTACAGCTCCAGATGGTGCAATCCACAGAATGCCCAAGGACCTGGGCTTGTGGCCTAGGAAGCGGGGTGGAAGAACAACCAAAACGAACAACTAAATGGATGGACAGACGTTTCTTCCTCCTCTTCCTTCCTGCCTGCCTACTTGCCTTCATTTCTGCCTGCTTCCTTCCTCTAACTAAATTTTTAAAAAATTCTTAAAAAACAAAGATCAGTACAGGAAGATGGGTGGAAGAAAGAAAGATGGGTGGCAATACATATAAAAACATCTTTGATGGTGTAGTGGTGTGGTTGACCCTATACAGGCTTTCCAGAGATGGAAGCCTGTAGAACTTAGCCAGGATGAGTGTAGACATCATACTAGCAAGCAGGAGCAGGGCTGGCCAGGCCACAGGACTGCTGCTGCAAAGGTTGGGGTAGATGAAATAGTAAGTGTGGCTGAGCTTTCAGCCAATAATTTGGTGTTGGGACCTAGTGGAGAGCCCTGAAGGAGATTAACATTTCAGTCTCCTGGCTTGATCTGAGGTTTGGAAAGGTAACTGTGGGTTGACAGAGGTCATTTAGTCAGCTGCTTGGTCTGGGTGAGACGTTATCATGACATGAGAGGTGAAGAGGGATTTAGAAGAAACAGTTCACAGGATTAAATAACTAGAGATGGAAGTGGAGGAAAAGGAAGACTCAGATTTCTGGCATAGAATTATGAAGTACAGACACAAATAAAAAGCAGGTTTTAGAGGAGAAGATTGTAGGATGAGTTAAAAATGGCACTTGAGTACTCCTGTGGGCCAGATGATTATCTACCAACCTCCATAGAGCAACATGCATTCCCATTTAATCTGCATAAAGACTGGAGAGGCAGGTGATGCTGTCCCAGTTTTTCAGATTTCTGAGTTAGATGCATGATACAGTGCAACAAAGAGTAAGTGGCTGAGCCAGTGATGGGATTGGAATCTCCTGATGACCAGGAGTGCATCTTGGCCATGCCCTGCTGCTTCCCAGTTTGGACCATGTTAAATTTGTGGTGCTGGTTGATTTTATAACAGAAAAAGTACAGAAAGAAGATGACTAGATTTGGGGCTCACGAAAGTCACTGGGTTTAGAGAGAGTTTGCAATATGGACAAACACATCTCAGCTTCTCAATTGTGAGCCTTGATTTTAAAATATCTCACTCTTATTCCTCCCATGTCTGGGGCAAGTTTAATAAATTTTTTCATTATTATGAACTTTCTCTTCATCCAGTATTTTGCCTTGAACTACATATAACTAGCTTCATCCTGACTATATTCCAAGTCAGTATGTTCATGGATATACCCATATGAAAAATTTGAGCTCTGAGGATATAAGATGATGGCCTTTTATTTTAATCCCTTTAAAAAAAAAAAGTATTCTGAATGGGTAGACAGTCTAGAGTGGTTTCTTCCCTTTGCCTGTACTTCCCAAAGACTACAAACAGCCGTGGTACACCCTTGTGACCTGTGGTTTAGTCCACTGGGTATAGTCCACATACATCCCAAGGTCCCCAGTTCAAGACTGGGAGCCCTAGAGAAAACAACTGAAAATGAACAATGAAATAAAACAAAATGAGATGCTTCTTCTTCTTCTTCCTGCCTGCCTGTCTACTCACCTACATTCCTGCCTGTACCTGTCCTTTAAAAAAAGAAAGAAAAGAAACAGCTGTTTGCCTCTGCTAATTATTACCTGCCTCTTCCCCTTTGTCCCATCCGTCAAGGTGCTTTGAGCTGTCAGGAATTAAGAGTAGTTTGTCTTTTCGGTAACTCAGTAACTCATTCCCTTGTCATCTTTTCTAGTCCTGACTCTAATAGATCGCACTTA
This sequence comes from Solenodon paradoxus, assembly GCA_004363575.1. NCBI lineage: Eukaryota > Metazoa > Chordata > Mammalia > Eulipotyphla > Solenodontidae > Solenodon > Solenodon paradoxus. The sequence goes on along the minus strand of RJWH01009264.1, from coordinate 7,242 downwards.
ACTTCCTCCAAGAGAAGCACATGGAATAGCTGCGTGTGGCCAATCGACTAACTTCACGGAGAATGCTGGCGTGGACAAACCTGGGGGCGCCACTCTCCCCGTTCTCCAGTACGTGTCCTTCTTTTGCAATCTCAGCACAAATGGCACTGAACGAAAATCTCTGGTGACAGACAGAATTCCTTTGACATTTGAAATGACCCAGCGTGTATTGAGATGGATAAAGCCAGTTCTCCGAAACACAGAGTCCTATGGTCTTGAAGAAGCACATGCCATTTAAAACCGATCCTAAATGAAAGCAGACCGGAATGAACGTCAGAATGTTTGTGAGTGGCAGACGGGTAAGGAAATGGCAGTTTGTCCAGTTATGTGCCACTTGTTTTATACTCAGCCTCATGTTCTTCTGGGACCCGATCGATAATCACATCATGAGCCACGTGAAGTCCTACTCTTACAGATACCTCATAAATACCTACGAGTTCGTGAATCAGACTCTGTCCCTGAAGAATTCGAGTGGGACGACTCACTACCAGTACTTGATTAACCACGAGGAGAAATGTCAAGCACAAGATGTCCTCCTTTTACTCTTTGTCAAGACCTCTCCTGAAAACTACGCACGTCGGTCTGCAATTAGGAAAACTTGGGGCAACGAAAGGTACGCCCGCTCCCAGCTGAATGCCAACATCAAAACTCTGTTCGCCTTAGGGACACCTTCTAATCAACTGAAGAGAGAGAAGCTGCAAAGAAAACTGGTTTGGGAAGATCAGATGTACAGTGACATCATTCAGCAGGACTTTGTGGATTCTTTCTACAATCTTACTCTTAAATTACTTCTGCAGTTCAGCTGGGCAAATAGCTTTTGTCCACACGCCAAATTCCTCATGACTGCTGACGATGACATATTTATTCACATGCCAAATCTGATTGAGTACCTGCAAAGTCTGGAACAAATTGGCGTTCAAGACTTCTGGATTGGTCGCGTTCACCGTGGCGCCCCTCCCGTGAGAGACAAAAGCAGCAAATACTACGTCTCCCATGAGATGTACCAGTGGCCGGCCTACCCAGATTACACCGCGGGGGCGGCCTATGTCATCTCCAGTGACGTGGCCACCAAAATCTACGAGGCGTCCCAGACGCTCAACTCCAGTCTTTACATAGACGATGTGTTCATGGGCCTCTGTGCCAATAAGATGGGCATAGTCCCGCAGTACCATGTGTTTTTCTCTGGGGAAGGCAAAACTCCTTATCATCCCTGCATCTATGAAAAAATGATGACGTCCCACGGGCATGTACAGGATCTTCAGGACCTCTGGAAGGATGCCACAGACCCTAAAGTTAAGATGATTTCAGAAGGGTTTTATGGTAAAGTATACTGCAGGTTAATGAAGATAGCTCTCCTGTGCAAACTGACCTACGTGGACACGTATCCCTGCAGGGCCGCCTTCGTCTAGCAGTACTTGAATGTTGATGTCACTGTCACTGAGCCAAACCCTGTATGAAATCCCTTTCAGTGTGTGTCTGTATTTTGAGTGAAGGGGATAGGAAAAGCAAAGAAGTATTTTGAAAGCAGAATGTTTCTTTGACTCTAGAAGCTACTCGATATAACTTGCCTACTTCATTTCAAGGAATTTATCATGAGGAAAGATTTCTGTGAAAGCAAAATTAAAGGGAAATTCAAGTTCTCTCATCAGATCACATGTATATTTGAGGAAGAGAGGAGTTCTTCAGGCGTCTTGGTGTTATAATAACTACTTTTGGAAAATGCCAAGTGAATGTATAGTATAACATTTCAAAGAAATGAATATATTGTTAGAGCCGATAACAGAAGTTTATTTTTTATTAAAGAGCACTTGACAGAGGCGTTGGGGAAAGGGAGGAGCTGACATCGGAGAAAGTATGTGAATCTGGTCAAAGTCTCTTGTTCTTTAGAATAGATTTAGGCACTTGTCCACACTCTTTCTTTATGAACAGCAGGTCACTCATTGTCACAGCCGTATAGCTGTTCACCGAATAGTGCTGGAGCCATTTAAAATGTATCTATTCTGTTTTTCAAAATTAAATCTGAAATCTGAGAATTCATTAGCTTTGCTTTAATTGGTACTTCATATATATTATATATTATATGCAAACATATAATATGTATATATATATATGTTGGGTTTTTTTTAATAATAGAACATGACACAGAACCTGGGTGTACTCGGTTTTTTGCCCACAGGGTCATTATTTGTTAAGTCATCTAAAGCTGATTTAAATTGAATGAATTTTTCTAAATATATAATATCAGTCTGTTTTGAAGCTAGTTATTTGAATGTTACTTGCAAAGAGGAATACAAATATGGAGAAGACTTTGAAAGGAAAGAACATAAAAATCACTTCTCCATAATTATAAAATTCTTAGTCTAACTTATTGTAATGAGGTCTCAAATTAACCCACCCATTCTTAACAAGGTCTCATAAATCCCAATACTTCGTTTCATGTTCAGACTTTAAAACATGGAGTCTTAAACTTCAAATCAAAGCTATAGTATGCAAAAGAAACATCTATTTTTTTCCACCAAATCCCTCTCCAAGGTGACGCTGAAGACTTATCAATATTTCAAGCTCGAAAACAGAATGAAAGTGATAGGAGAGTCACCAGGAGGGTGAGTTTTCAAGTTTTTGTCAAGCTGCATGTTCCCAGCATTCAAAGCGATATGACTGAGAACTGATAGACTAAATCACATTTTATACAAAGCAGAATGAAAAAATGTGACTGTGATGGCAACAAACTTCCCCTCACCACAGAAAGAGCTAGGTGACGTCTGGTTTTTTTTTTTTTTTTTTTTGGGGGGGGGGGGGGTTTCTAAAGCTTGAGAAAGAAAACACCTGAAAAAGAATTCTCAGCATTCACAACTGGAGGGTCTCACTAATATTTTTTTTACAGGTAGCGTTTTAATGTTTACAGGAATTTTTTTTTTTTGTCTGTTTTGAAAACAAGCTTGTTTACATTGATTGCTCAGATCACTTCATATTTTTAACTCATGTCAAAGCTACAGTGTCAGACCTTCTAAGTTTGCAGTTACTTTCAGAGTCGGTTCAGGGTTTTTAGAGCATTACATTTTCTGACCAAGTGAAAAATTGTAGAGAACAAAAGCACATTTTGATAAAGCAGCTTTATAATTAATTTTTATTAGTTGATTCTTTAATAACCATTTGCCTTTTGGCGATATATTCCTGGGGTATCTGTACTTCTAATTGTTTAAATTGCTAAAATTGTTTGAGAACGTCAGTGGCTCTGGCCGTTGAAATCATCTTGTTTACAGCAGTAGTTTTGTGAAACAATTATTTATTTGGGAAAGAGCTCTCCTTAACTCTGTTCCTTTTACAATTGTTGCTTAGAGTAGATTAAACAGGTCTAAATTTAAAGGCAATATGAAGGCATTTCCTTTTTTAATAAGAAGGGAATTGCTAGATTCTTCTTTCATCAGACTTAAAGTTACTCAGAAGGGTATTTGTAAATTACATGATTTCAACCTTTTAAAAAGGGAAGGAAAAAATTTAGGTGCACTCAATGCAGAGTTGTCTTTGAAAAATCATCCGCAAAGGGAAAATCAAGTATCAGTGCCTGGATGGACACTTGAGCAGAAAATGGTTGTACAGTGTTACTGCTAAAAACTTTTTACCTCCTGGTTGGTTTTCATCTTTTTTTCCATATTATTAATTTTGTACTGATTGTCAAATATTTATATTATTTTAATTTTGCTCTTGTATAGTAGCAAAATGAGTGAGTTTTTAAAAATACATCAATGATTTCCAATAAACAATTTGAAAATTGTCAGTCGATGTGTATCTTCACAAAGATTTTTCACCTCCTGTGTGAACAGCATTTGTTTATATCATCAGCCTGTCCTTTTTAATATCAGAGTGGCCCATGGCACACCGTCTTAATCCTACTCCTGCTCAGACTTGCTGCCTGGCCCAGGGTAGACTGCCTTTACCTTGTTCTGTATTATGGGGGCACCTGAAACACCTCTTTGTTAAGCGATTTATTCTGGAATGTCTCAGTGGGGAAATTCTTCTCACAGATTGCTCTCAAAGGGACAAAACAAGAACCTGCAGCCATAGTGCCTTAAGACAGCACTGGAAAAGGTTTTTTTTATATGAAACCATGAATTGTCCAAAAGTAGATGCAAATTTTGCCCTCGTCTCTTTAACTCAAGAATAAATGTTTGGTCCTTTAGTGTATTTGTACCAAGTACATTTTTATCTACTTTTCACTTAATTCCTGTTTAATTCTTAGCATAATATGTGGTGTGATTCAATTTATATATATATATATATATATATTTTTTTTTTTTTTTTTTTTTTGGGAAGCATTTGAATTATTTGGTTAGAACTAGTTATTTGGTAGAATTTTTTTTCTTGCAAGCACTGGTTGTATGTTTATAGTCTGGACTAAAATGATTACTTGGAAGAATGAATTAAGTTGACTTCTCTTTGGAACTTGAATTGAATACCGTAGCTAGAGTGAGAATCTGACTATAAGGCTCTTGATACACAGGGTTATTCATTCTACCGGATGAGAGAAATGTTAGGAGTCTCACTGTTTTCCCTGAAATCCCTGCAGCAGCCTGCGGTGAGTCAGGCCTGATGCAGAGGTTTCCTTTCCAACGTTCCTTTGCTCCAGGCACAGAAGCTGCTTCCTGCTTCCAGTGTCAAATCTCACCTGTCTCCCTGGCTTTCATGGCCAAATGCTATGCTGCTTTCCTCCATTTCCTGCAGTTTTTCCTCCCCGCTGTCACTACTTTCCATCACAATTCTCATTTGTGGCTGTACCTTGTTGGTTTCCCTTGCCAGGACACTACTTCTCCTGTACCTGTTGGGGTCTTAGCACTCCAACCCCAGATCTGTTCCCCATGAAGCAACCCCTCTTGCCTCCCTGTAAAACAGAATATTTTGCCACTTATTGTGCTACCTATTGACTGTTTGACGTGTGTTTTTTTCTAGCTAAAATACAAATTCTGAACTGTGCACGGTATTGTCACCCAATGCTCAAAATGTTTTTTTTTTTCTCTTCAAATACGATTTTCATATTATTCTCGCAAGTCATCCAAATGTGAAAGGAGATTAATTATTCTGAACCCTAATGAACGCTGTCTGGTATAACATTTTACTATACCTATTTGCATTCAGGGTTTCAACCATCCATAGATATGGGTTGGTTGAATCCTCACATACAAAATGCACAGAAACAGGGCTGATTTATACGCTCAGATTTTGGACTTGGGGGCAGGTGGAAGGCGGTGTGCTGTGCCCATAATCCAGAGTTGTTTAAGGGTCAACCGCCTAAGATTTTTTTTTTTTATTCTTAATATAAACATGTGATCCTATCTGATTAAAGGACATTCTCCCTAAATTATTTAATGTTTATACTTATTCAAAAAAACCCGAATGCTTACTATAGGTCAAACATATTGCACCTATCTAGTCTCATCAAATTTGTATTAGTTATGCATCAAAATCCCTATCTGTAAAATCAAGCGTAAATAAGGAAATATAGATTAAATTGTTGCATCGAAGTGTGGTGATCTTAAGGTATGTATTTAAAGCTGATGGTAGAACAAGAAGAGTGTGGTTTTTGGTCCCTCCAACCTGGTCTTGAACCTGAGTGCATGGCTTTTATAGACCACAGTTTAGCCACCAGAGCCACAGACGGGGGCCCAAAACAGTCTCACAGGTTCTCCTATCTCACTATTTTGCCTTTCATCAAAATTCTTTCACAAGAATCAAAACTATGGTTTCATTACATATAACTTTTGTATTTCACTTTAGAAATGTCACTTCTGTTAACTTGTGACTACTGTAAGTTAATAGAATAATTCATCAACTAACTTAAAGGACCTATTTAACTTAAAGGTGGTTTTATGAAAGTAAAATTCTAATGATAAAAGAAGCTATGAGTTGTAGTAATAATAAAAGGAAAGCTCCAAAAGGTCTACTGTTACTTAGAGACAACAACAGAACATATTGTCAAGTAATGGTTTTCAGACAACCCACTAGACAGTGTGCTGAAGGGGGCCCTGTGCTGTAGCTCAAAGGCACATTTCAGTCAGTAAGAGCCTAAATGTCTCCATGAGTACAACTTAAAGTGAGAGAATATAAGTAGTCAATTAACTTACTACTGGCTTTAATCAAGGGACAAGTTCCTAAAGATATTTGTTTATTCGGTCAACAGGTATTGTTTCTTGAAGGACTACTAATAGTTAAATACGATCGATATCTGGGATAAAAGCAACTCATGTCAGCAAGTCGAGATTTTGAGTATAAAGCGTTGTTTTTCTCATGAATTTCCCTCTTTTGTTCTTTACCACGATCATGTAGTCATGTGAAGTGTATAACATCCACATGCAAATACATTCTGGGAGCCAAAGCAGCCTGACATTCGTATAAATTGTATCTTGTGGGAACCTATAACCTTTAAATGTGTTTAAACTAATAATTTAATCCATCTCAATGTATCTTTATATTATTTTCTTGATAATCCATTTGTTTTTTTTAAAACACTGAGTCTTCTTGGAAGCTTGATTTATGACGTTTTCAGTTCTCACTGCTTTTATGAGATTCATGAGTTGTGTTCTCAGGTACATAAAAGAAGGCTAGTATGTAGAATGAATGTGCTTGACTTGGGCAAAATGGGTTTGAGCCACTTGGATTCAATTACGCAAGGATGTTTTGTATCCATGGGTTCCATCTTCATAAACTGTACCATTTGTGAGTGTCAGTTGGTTGACTCTCAGATGAGGAACCCACAAATAGAGAAGGCTGACTATGTTCTCAGATTTTCAACTTCAGGGGGGATTCTGTTTGCCTCTAAATGGTGGTGTTCAAGGGTCGACTGCATATGACAGATTTTACCCTTAATAAATAGGCGATTTTTCTCTGGGAAAGAGAGGTGATAAGACACCCTCTCTCATCCCCTAGGGGTTCACAACGACTTTACAAAGAGATCTGTGCTCTTACCTGCTGGGGAGAAGACTTGGGGAACTGTCAAGCTGCTCCGGTGTTGGGTTCTCTCCCTGATGACTGCTTTCAAGTATTTCTTCATTCTGAAGTGAAAGAAAGACTTGTTAAGATGGTCTATTTGATTCAGAGGCAAAGGGTTCTTAATCTGTTTTTCCTTCTCCCAGTGTCCTGTCTCCCCACCAATTCTCTCTCTCTCTCTCTCTCTCTCTCTCTCTCTCTCTCTCTCTCTCTCTCTCTCTC